>JABSTQ010002245.1:0-44180 GCA_013358835.2 Ixodes persulcatus | reverse complement strand
CCCTGAGCACTCACGACGTGGCCCAAGAATTTCAGCTCTCCATAGGCGAACCGGCACTTCGAAGGCTTGAGTGTCAGCACAGCAGATTTGAAGGCCCGTAGCACGGCTCGCAGTCGCCTGAGGTGCTCGCCGAATTCGGTTGCGAACACGACAACGTCGTCGATTTAGACGAGACAGCTCTGCCATTTCAAGCCAGAAAGGACGGTGTCCATAACACGCTGGAAGGTTGCCGGCGCTGTGCACAGCCCGAACGGCATCACTTTGAATTCATACAGTCCGTCCGGTGTGACGAAGGCCGTCTTCTCACGATCTCGTTCGTCGACTTCAATCTGCCAGTACCCGCTCTTCAAGTCCATTGACGAAAAGTATCGGGCGTGGCGCAGCCGGTCCAGGGTGTCGTCGATGCGGGGCAGCGGATAGACGTCCTTCTTTGTTACTGCATTCAGCCGGCGGTAGTCCACACAGAAGCTCAGGGTTCCGTCTTTTTTCTTTACTAGGACTACGGGGGAAGCCCACGGACGGTTTGAGGGCTGGACAATGTCGTCATCAAGCATTTCCTGAACTTGCTTCTGGATAACTTCCCTTTCTTTCACGGAGACTAGGTACGGTGGCCGATGCACAGGGAGAGCGTCGTCATCAGTGATTATTCGATGTTTCGCAACCGTCGTTTGGCGCACCTTCGACGACGTGGAGAAGCACTCACTGAACTCGGCGAGAAGGTCACTGAGTTGTCGTCGTTGTGAGGCTGGGAGGGACGGGTCGATGTCGAGCTCTGACGGCGTGGTTCTCTTGTGCTGCGTCGGAGAGGCGTCTTCTGAGATCACGGCGATCGCGGCTGAGTCCGGAATTTCCTCGACGAAGCCCACAGCTGTACCCTTTGTAAGGTGCTGCGACTCTTGCCGGAAGTTGGTGACAAGGGCTACGGTACGCCCGTTCTGGATCTCGGTTACGCCTCTTGCAATGCCAATCCCTCGTCCAACGAGAAGTTGGACGCTTCCTTCCAACAGTGCTACACCGCAGGTGGCTTCTTCGGTCCCGACGGGTACAAAGACACTCGACAGCGGCGGCAGGTTTACATGGCTGGCAAGGACTCGCACTGCAGCTAAAGTCGCTTTGGGATTTTCTGCCGATGGGACAGGTTTCCGAAGCGTCAGCTTGTTCTCCGCAAGGTCGATGATGGCGCCGTATTCACACAAGAAGTTCATTCCGAGAATGACGTCCCTCGAACAGTCTTTCAGAATGACGAACTTCACAGGGCAGGTTTCGCCGTGGATCTCAACGCGCGCAGTGCACCTGCCGACAGGTGTGATGAGATGTCCGCCGGCGGTTCGTTTCTGCGGTCCGTCCCACGACATCGTAACTTTCCGAAGGCGGCGAGAGAGTCTCCCACTCAAAACGGAGTAGTCTGCTCCGGTGTCGACGAGTGCTGTCGCGTCGTGGACGTCGACGATAACATTGAGGTTATTCGACACTCTTGCAGAAACGTCGTTTCGGGGCGTTGAGGCGTTAAAGTGGGAGTGCTCCGACGATCTTCGAGGATCTTGGCATCGTTCGTCTTCGGCAACACCACCTCCCGGCATTTGCCGCGCCTAGTTTTCCCGACGGGAGGCGATAGGTGGCAGGCTGTCTCGGCGAGATCGACGGAAGGGCGATGGCGAGCGTCGGGGGGACGGTGAGCGGAATCCTCGGGGAGTCGACTCAGGAGATGAAGAGCGGCGGAGGTAGTTCTCGATGTCCCGAGGTCGCTCTCCGAGACGTGGTCGAGGGTCGTTGGGTGCAAACCCTCGTAGGCCCAGCTGGCGGTAAGGGCATCGTCGGTAGATATGGTCGGCTTCCCCGCAGTGGTAGCACAACGGGCGTCGGTCGGCCGTCCTCCACACGTCGGTTTTTCGTGGCGCTGCTTGTTCTGGGTGGGCGTGCGCCCGATCTTCCTGGCGTCGGAAAAACTGCGGCGCTGGAGGTTGACGTCGTGGTGGCGGTGGTCGTCGAGTAGCGGCGGCGTAGCTCAGCGTCGGTGGTTCGGGAGCGGCGCTGACTTGTGGCTGCAGCGCCTGCTGAACTTCTTCCCGGACAATCTCGGTGATTGAGGGCGAATCCGAGCTTGCGGAAGCAGGAATAAGCCTTCTGATTTCTTCCCTCACAACGTCCCGGATGATCTCGCGGAGGTCCGAGCCGTTGCAGCTGGCAGTCGAGAGGGCAGCGGCACCGGGAAGTCGCTGGTAATGGGAGGCCCGAGCTTGAAGGGCACGTTCGATGTTTGTCGCCTCGGTGACGAAGGCTTCGACGGTGCCCGGCGGGTTGCGCACGAGGCCTCCAAAGATGTCGTCTCTCACCCCGCGCATGAGGACCCGCAGCTTCTTGGCGTCTGTGGCTCGTGGGTCGGCACGGGCGCTCAGGCGGAGGACAACTTCTACAAAGCTTGTGACGCTTTCGTCGGGGCCCTGCGTTCGAATTCGGAGGAGATCTTCTGCCTTCTCCCGTCGGTGAAGGGTGGCGAACGTCCGCTGCAACTCGGCCACACAGATGTCCCACGACGTAAGCGAAGCCTCGTGGTTCTCGAACCAATGCCTCGCAGTACCCTCCAGCGAAAAGTAGAGGTTCTGGAGGCACTGCTCCGCAGTCCATCCGTTGTGGCGCGCCACCCGCTCGTAGTGCTTGATCCAGTCTTCGACATCCTCGTGTATCTCGCCGTGGAAGGGAGTCGGCGTACGGGGAGCGGCGGGCAGGTAGACGACAGCAGGAGCGGCGGGGGTCGGCGACTGGTTGGCCATCGTCGGCCTCGTTGGCTGCTTGGTCCTGGGCGGCAGAAGTCCGAATTCCGGGTGTAGACCTTGGGTGCGTCGACTGAACTGGATCTCGGTAGTGCCTTCGTTGGTTCTTCGTGGACTTGGCGTCGGACTTGCACTGCGGGCTCTCGGAGGGGTACGCGGCAGGGGCATGCTTTACCCCGCACCTCCACCAAAATGTCACGAATGACAAGGTGACAAACAAGGAATAACTGAGGAAACTGAAACGTTTAATGGGGGCGAACTTGTGCCCAAAAATAAAAGGTAAAAGAAAGATAACAACCGAGCGTCGCGGGCGTCGAAGTCGGCGTAGCAGCAAAGTCGAACGCTTGGGCGAGACTGACCACGGCTGGTTACGCGGAGCCCCTTTTGTACACGCGTGGGCTTCTGGAACATTCGGCCTGGAACATTCGGCGCGCAGAACATTCTAACCTAGAACGAGCAACACGGTTCTCGAAATTACCAGAAATCTAAATTGGAAGAATAAATAAAAGACGCGGCGCTCCCAGGGATCGAACCCTGGGCTTTCTGCGTGGAAGGCACGCGCGATAACCGTTAGGCCACGATCGCACTGCCTACATAGTCAGCTGCGCTCGCGACAATCTTTCACTGGACCTGGGGCAATGTCGAGCTCCAATCCCGGCCGTCTTGGTTCTTGACCAAACTTGCTACTGCCGGAGTTATCATCTGATTGTACCGCTTGACTTGTACGTTACCTATAGGCGCGGCTGTTGCATCTTTGATGTGCGTGATTCAAAAGACATCACACATGTTCCTGAATTTGGCGCTGGTGAACACATTTTCTTGGTTTCTTGTTACCATAGTCGGTAGCCCTAAAGTGCCGACCACATTCTGGAGAAAAATTGCTGCAGGACCAGTTGATGTGTTGCGAAGAGCTCTCAATAAAACAAACTCTGTGAAGTCGTCAACGGCTACAATATTTTACGCGTTGCCTGACTTGCTTCTGACAAACGGTTCGAGGTGGTCAATGGGGATGGTAAGAAAGGGATCCACAACCTCTCAGTGATGTGCAGCTTTGCCTAGTTCTTTCCTTAAGGCGTCTTGTGGAAAAGACACTCGATGCAAACGGCGATATAACTTCGCACGTAGCGCCTCATGTAGCTGCGAACCAATACGCCCCTTTTAGTTTCGCCGGGGCCTTGTCCACAACGAATTGTCCAGCGTCGCCTTGGAACGACTTCACAACCCTCCAACGTGCCTGGCTTGGAAAAACCCCGAGATGTTTTTCTATAGAGTCGTTTAAATAGGGACGTCAAACTTCCTGAACACCTTGCCCTTACGCAATCGGTATTTGTTTTGAACGCGATGGTCGTCTTTGGTGTAGTGTTTCATTCTCTAAAGTCTCTCCTTCAATGCCATGATCTTAGGGTCATTCCGCTAAGCGATAGAGATACAGTCTTTAATCCCACCGTTCATGGCAAGGATTTGTAGACCGCTGAAAACTTCCCTCTCTACGAGAGAGTCAAAAGGAGAGCGACTTAGCGTCTCGACATGCACCATGGTCGTCTCCTTTCGGTATTCGATGTCCAAGGTAAATCCTGGAGACGAAGTCACCAACTGTCAATTTGTGGCAAGCGTTCTCTAGTTCATCGTTGTGAGCACTGCATCGCAGTCGGTCACCACTTTGATGTTCAGTCCCATCAGGTAAGTCCTCAACTTTTCGAGTGCCCACACAACAGTTAACGCTTCCAGATCATGCGAGTGACACTTTGATTCACAGTAGGTTGTTCGTCGGCTGGCATAGACGACGGGAAAGAGCTCCCTGTTTGCTCACTCTTTTAGGAGAATCGCCCCCAGCCTGTCCTTACTGGCATCCGTGTGGACGTCTGTTCTTGCGTCGAAGGGGAAATGGGGCCAAGAAAGGCTTTTCGCTCAGTCTGCTTCTCAGCTCCGCAAGCACTGCGTCGGGCTCCGTCATTAATTTCCAGGGTTTGTACTTTGACACCAGCCTTCTCAGAGGCTTAGCGATTGTGACGAACCCCTTGCACATTGTCGGAAGTAGCTCGTAAGTCCTAACACTTGACGCACCTCATATACATCCATGGGTCTCGGTAAGTCGGCGATATACGGCAGCTTGAGACTTTCCGGTCGAAACCCTCTGGCAGAGATGTCATAACCCAGGTTGTAGACTTGGTTGCATAAAAAATAGCACTTGTTCAACAGTAACGTTAGTTATTTTACTGGGAGGGCGTCAAAAACCATTCGGAGATGATTGAATCTCTCCTCTACGGTCGCTGTCGGGAGCAAGATGTCGTCCGCTTACACAAGTGCTACGGAGTAGCGCGGGGATCCCAGAACAGCATAGATCATCCTCTGGAACACCACGGGAGCGTTGGCTGGTCCAAATGGCATTCGTAAAAATATATCGCAATGACTGTCCAGACTGTGGAACGTGGTCTTGTATTGCGACTTTCTGATATTTGGACCTGATAGTAACCCGACGCCAGATTGAGGCTCGTGAAGGACTTTCCTAGATGACGGTCGAACAGGTGGTCGATAAATGACACTGGTAACTTTCCTTTGTTAGATCATTCAGCGCACGGTAGTTTAAGCAGAATCAATGTGTTCCCTTTTTTTTCGCACCATGAGGATAGGGCTCACGTGCACTTAGGTTCAGTCGACGACCATTCCCGTTTCTTTGAGTCATGCGGTAGCTTCATTCGTGTGACCTCTGTCCGAAAAAGAGAGTAGGTAGGTTCGAAACTTGGCCGGCTACGGAGTCATCCACTCGACCTTCACTTCGGCCATTTTCTTATGCCCTTTCGAAAATGTTTTGTGCGAAGCAGTCGCTATTCTCATCGATGAGTACTTTGAGGACCAATGGCTGCTTTGAAGTGACACCCGGTTCTGTTTTGACTTCCTCGCTTGTCGAGGGCCTCCGCTCAGCTGCGATCATGTTCCGCTAACTCTTGGAGAAAAGCTCGTCATCTTCATAGCAAACGTCCGCTCGTGCTACGCGCTCGTGCTTTTTGATGTCGAGGTTATAATTCAACATGTTCATCATGGGAAGGCGGGTTTCCTCGGCCGCATTGACGTTTAAGACACAGCGTGGGTATGCAGTGATCACGTCATTCTGGGTATCTGAACTGTGCGTCGACGAACACATGCGTGAGGGGTGCACTGCCCATGACGTGGAGCACGTACTTCGAGGGGACTACTGTCAATTCCTTTGCCTAGAGACAGGCACATATTTGAGGCAGATTGGAAATCTCGATGGAACGCAGCGTGTCGTCGTTTTCGTGAATGTTTTCGCGTTCCTCAAATATTCTCACTGCGTTCCGCCGTTTTACAATCGTAACGTGTAGTCGGTGCTGGAAAAGTACTCTACAGAAGTACTCAAGATAAGTAACTAAGTACCTGTTTTAAGAATTATTTAGAATACCACTCAAGTTACTTTCGCTACAAAATATTATGAGTAGAGTACAAGCATTGGGTGACCCAAGTCACCAGGCTCGATCTCAAATGGACTGTAAAAATAGATGTCTCCACATAGCAATCTAAACTTTTCGTCAAAGGTGTATTTCACAGGTCGGTTTTTTTCTTGTAAAATTACAAAGCGTGGGTCTTTTTCAGTAAAACAAAAGGGCAAAGAAGATTGCCAGGGTCTACGGCGGGCGGCGACGCAGCCAACCAAGTCCAGTAGTGGAGTGTGTTTGGCGTTCGTATTGATAGATGGCGCTAACTCTTTATCAAGACTGCTCGCGACCACCGTGGTTTATTAAAATGTACATAATCTTTTTGAAATGTACCTTTGGTTACAAAATTAATGCGGACAACAAAAGCAAAACTTAAAGTAAAGAAAACGCGACTTCATAACGACGGCGCTTTTGCTGCCAACGGATTTCGTCTGCGTGTCATCTGCTTTCTTCCGCTGGTCGGCTACACCTTCGGACGCTGCTCCAGACGACATCTATCAGTACCAACGCCAAACACTCCCCGCTACTCGACTTGCTCCTCTGCGTCGCCGCCCGCCGTGGACCCTGGCAAGTTTCTTGGCCCTTTTTTTTTTACAGAGAGAGAACTACGCTTTGTAATTTTACTAGAAAAAAACGACATGTGAAATACACCTTTGACGAAAAGTCTAGATTTCTACGTGGATGCGTCAATTATTACGGTCTATTTTAGATTGAGCCTGGTACTTGGGTCACCCTCTACTTCGTAATGTAATTTATTTACTTTTAAAGATAATCCCGCATTGGATTATTTGTATCAAAATCAGTTACACAGGAATGCTATATTTGCAAGCAACAGAAGCAAATAAAACAAATCAAACGTTATATTTCTTGCAGCCCCAGTACAAGGGGTAGTATCAAACTGGTGAATGTTACATAAAAAAAAGAAGAGATGGCTCTATGTATTGTCCCATCGCTGAACATCGCAAATTGTGGTGGTTTTATAACGCACACCTTGTACGCATCGGTTTGGGAAGCGCCGAAATCACTACATATGGAGTTCACGCTAAATAAATACGCAAGTATGTTACCAAAACGCTGCATTCAGAGATGACTGAACTTCAATGAGAAAGGTACGAGGGGACACAAATAAACCCTGCTGTTTCTCTCGTAGTTCACAATTCTTTATCCTTTCCCATACTAAAAAGCGCGTTCAGAAAGGCATAAAACATTGGGAGAGCTCTTTGTGGCATTTTGAGAGTTCATCCTGCTTCTAAATTGTTTCCTGCCTTGATGTTGCATTTTCTATTTTTATGAAAGGGTGGGACTATCCTTACCCTTTCACGAAAGCAGTGTTCCCGGTAGTGCCAGAAAAGCGAATGGTGGCTCATTTTTGTTGTGGCGTGCTTCAATATAAAACAACGCGTTCCGACCCTGCACGCTTGGTTTTAGCTCGTTTCGTGTGTAATGGTCGGTTCCTATTTACGTAAGATATTCCTGTGGTGATTTTTTATAAAACAAAAACATATCTGAGGTATTGAGTACAAGATACTGAGAAATCTAATTAAGATAGAGTCAAAAAATACTTTCGATCAAATGTATTAGGAAGGTAGTACCAAAAGTATTCAAACTGCAGTTTCTCCAGTAGACTATTTGAGACAGCCACAAGTCTGCGTTTGGATGCTTCGTGAAGGTCTGTCCCACCAGAGGTGGTATGAGGTGTGATCCGCTACGCACCACATACACTTGAACGTCCGCCGTCGTTTGGGCGATTGTGATGGAAACACTTACCGCATGCGGTGACAGGTCCAGATTCATACCCTGCGACCGCAAATGGTCTTGCCAGCACCGCGTAAGCAATTCTCAGGCGGCCCGCGTCTTCCTGCAGTAGAGTGACAAGCTGGCTGCCCAAGTCGGTCCGCATGTCATAACCATTTAGTTTCGCAGGTATAACGTATTTTTGGTTGGCAGCTTCGGCGACATGAAAGCCGGTATCCACTAAGTTCCGCATGGCGCGCTGTCCACCTTCTCGCTTTTTGCGAGTCTTTCGCCTCGTAGCCCACGCTTTTCCAAATGCTGCACCGCGTCTTCTGCTGCGGCGCCGGAAAGTTGATGGAAACCTGACAGTAGTGGCTGCAGTCGAACAAGAGCGTCTCTACTTTTTTGTTGAAGAGTTTTTTTCCATGACCGTAGCGTAGAAGGGCCCGGCGTATCACGATGCGTCTCCAAAGTGAACCCGCGGCTCGGTTGGCTCCACCGTTCAAGTGCTTCAAGGCGCTGTTACGGTCCCGGACGAACCCGATGCAATTTGGCAACAGTCCCTCTTGAACGTCGGGGAAGTTGGGGACGCCATGTTGTCATGGCGCTATTGTAAGCGTTTCAAGGAATGGAATAACTCTTCCGGGGATTCGTACGTGCGCACGCTGGCCACCCTGTAGCGTGTTCGTCGTTCAGGCCGGTGATGACGTACTCTACTCACGCCTCGTTACTGAGGTTACACCGGCGAGCTTTTGAAAGTTTGTAGTAGTATTACGACTCGATTGGCTCACCTCTGTGATGCCCAGTTTCCATGTCGCGATGCAGACGTTGCACCATTGCGGTCGATAGAAACGCACGCTTAGATTCCGTCCGCGTTTTGGTCACCGACGAAACGGAATCGTACCAGCGCTTCGTCAGGCCCTCGAGCTTCGTGAGCGCGTTGCAGGACGTCTACCTGTCGATCCCCCGCAAGATGTCCGCAAGGCATGCTTGAGACGAAACGACTGAAGGATCCCCTACCATTTCCATTCCGTTAGTGACTGTAGCATACTTCAACCTATAATTATAATAATATAAAAACATTTTGAATGCTTTCAAAAATTCCAGAAATGTGTTGTGGCCTAATTATCTGAGTGGGATTTATAGGAAATATTGTATCTTGTAATAAAGATACAGTAAGCTATAATTTGCTTTCACTTAGATAAATATAACAATAACACCTCTAAGCCTTCTGACCTAAATAATGGGCCGATAAATTTATAAGTTAATTTCAGTGGAATCATTTAATCAGAACGAAACGCATGACAAATAAGAACCAAGCCCTTGTGAATTACTCGAGAAGAAATGTGTGAGTCGAACGCTCGCATCTGATTCCAACATAGGAATCTGAAGAAAAAAAGGAGGGCACTTTTGAAATACTGGGAAACAAAATATTGAACACGTACACGCTCTTTTCTTCGAATTGCTACGCGCGTAAAAAAAAAAAAAAGAAAAACCTTTGAAATGTCTTTTTTCACTGTTTCATTGCCTGCCCATGTTTGTTGTTTTAAAACCATTCCGATTGCAAAACGATACAAAATGATAACCAGGGAGGGGCCTCCATAACCGCACAAATTTAATTACGAAGAACTGTGATAAAGAAACAAAGCCCAGCAATCGTACGACATCAAGAAATTACCAAGGAAAGTAATGAATATATAAACATCGGCTATCTCTGTTGTCATGCAAACCATGGTCTTGAGGGCCTACAACTTACCATGTGTATACACCTTCCACAATATAAAGAAAATACTAAGACATTTTTGTGAAGAAATTTATGATTCTTGCTGAATTCCCAAGGGAGTACATTCTCATGGTAAGTCACAAAGAGTTATTACATGTGATCCAATCTATGTACGCTTGGTATCTCATTTATCGTGTCAGGTGCGTTCTAGCGCCGCGGATATTTATAATTAAAAACCATGCAAAAATAATATTTTAGCTGAGATATTGTTCTCACATTAATTACAATTATATTACATTGTTGCCTTGTTATTGATATTTTGGCCACTTTTTCCAAACTTGAATCCACCGCAAACCCCAGTGGAAATACTGACTGTTGATGTGCAATATAAGCATTGAATAGTTTTCAAAATTTTTGTATTGGAAAGTCATAAAACAGGCGGAATGACTTCATCAACTGTTTTTAATTAGAATAAGACAATTTAAGTAAACAGGAGTAAGTTATTTGTAGACTTACCTGTTGACAAATTACTAACTATTTTCTAAATTAAAGGTATAAAAAATCTAGTGACTTTCTTTAAATACGCCACGGCAATGCTCTTTAAGGAAAACAAGTTCAAGAGCATATTGTGAGCTGAAAAGTTTCGTAATTTAAAAGCGCCCCAGAGAAAAGAAAACAAAAATGCCAGTTTATATCAAATCATCCGTAGAAATGTATTTCATTGGAATGGTAAATTGCATTTTCAAAGTAGAACATTGTTGCTTGCTTCTGATGCGAATCTGAACAAATAAAAATGACTGGTTTGTTTTGTATGGAGCTTTGCGTTTCACATTTATGATCAGGTGAATTACGTGTCACTTCTTGCATTTCGGGTTCACAGAAGTTTATAGTTGGGGTTTCATTTAATTCATGTTTTATGTTCTCCTTTCCAGTGTCCTAGACCAAAAGCGTGCCCAAGCATGTGTCCAATTTGCACTACTGGAACGTACCCGGGCTTCAGAACATGCGTACCAAATACACCATTATTAGACTAACGCAAGTCAATACCTCGATATAATTTGCTCCCGTCTACAAGACGAGATGAAAATATAACCTGCAAAAGGATACTGAAAATAAACGACTAGGAGATAAAGACACACCGTCTCTTTGTTCACGGAGCCACGGTGGGTTATCAGGAAAATAATGCAAATTTTGCGTTTTTACGCGCCGAAACGCCTCCCAGCCTTTCAAGCAGGATTTCCTTTTTGCGTCTGCTCTCCTGAAGTGTTGTGCAAAAGTACACGGAGACGACGACATCTGCAAACTTCCCTCCGGGAGCCTAGTACTTCCCGCTTTCCAGTTTACTTCGAGCCTCCTCGAGCACGATCAGGCTCGGGAAATGTCATGGGTAAGTAAAGCTTATCAAGGTGAACGATCTCGCTTGGAACAAAACAGCGGCACAGAAAATATTATTTTTGTCGCAATCCGGTAGCCCCATGGCCGCAGTCAAGAACATCGCTTTCACAGCCGACTTATGAATAGGGTTCTACAGCCTGGTAATGAAGAGGGTTCAGCGTTTTCGGAGTTTTTTTTTTCTATAGCTCGGCGGTCTATTCCTGGATTATTTTTTCTAGAGTTTCGGTGTCTTTCTCTTCAACCGAACACCGAGATCACGGATATTGGTCAACTGGTTCCGCCTTGCTCCTTTATCAGTATATTAGAAACCGCCATAAAAATTTACGAGGAAGAAAAGGAACAATAGTCCTTTCGAAGATTCAAAATTTAAGAGCAAACGCTTATCTGGCTCCTTACATATTTTTACGTTTTTCTTTTTTACGATTAGGAGGTAAAAATTTAGTGAAACACGAAACTTACATCACTATATTGTTCCTTAGACTGTTACAAAAATCCTCAAAATTTAAATAGAGTAATTTCATTAGACATATATTTTAGTACGCCTTATGCAAGCTGGCAATACCTCTGAAGCTATAAATGCAAAATAAAAAATGTAACAAACAATTTCATGAAGCTTCTGCACTTTAGCTGATCGTTAATCGTACCCCTTCGGTCCAGGTGACGTCTTTAGCAGCGATTTTATCATTTTTACACACATTGGGGTGCTCTCGATAATGTGGAACGAGTGTACATCTGAAGCTTATCATAGCAACAATTGCGAAAGAACTTTTAGAAGCACCCTTAACTTTCCAAAGAGAGCCTAGGTGCATACTGTTGAAACAGAAGTAAAACGCCCAGCGTCAATAGCGAAAGCAGCTTACTTGCTTGTCCTCAAGCAGTATAAAATAAACCAATCAACTCAATGACTGACAGTGCTAGAAGGGGCACAGGGTGTCCTCCTATATGCAAGGTTGGTTGAAGGTTTAGTTGCATCGAATCGAAGCAGGAAGTGTAGTTTGCGAAAACATTGTACTATTGATACGATCCATAACATAATATTTTTTGTGTAATCAGATATTAGGAACTATGGGCACAGTTCAAACACGCAGCAGTTTCTTCTCCAGTTCAAGTCATGCCGGCTCTGGAGTGTTTTATCCCGTTCACCAAGATTGTATCTAGACAACGAGCCATTTTCCTGCTGAGGGTAATCACGGCTACGTTCTTAACAAGAGGAATAAGTGCAGGCGAACCGAATGAAGTCTCGACCATGAAATCCTTCCTTTTATCAGACCTATTCGACGACTTTTTGTCATTCTTAAACCCAGAAAACAAGCCTTTTGGACATACTTTTGCCGGAGCAATGCCTCGTGCAAGACTGGACTATGTTCCAATCTTTTTTTTTGTTGTTTAATTCTTTGCCATATACAGTGACACTAGACTGACGGAGCAATTCAGCGTAACTCAGAAGATTCTAAAATTTGCTGTCCCTTTAGGGAAACTTCTCTTCGTATCTTATATCTCGTATGTAATGACTTAATTTTGAAATATTTATTGCGAATAATGTATTCGATATATTACATGAAAGCTTCATAATTGCTGAAGTTGTAGCGGTTAGACCTCTATTAAGTGGCGTTAGACAAGAGAGCTCCGTTTGTGCTTGAATTTTCTAGAGGCAGTGACGACTTTAAATTAACTTTATTTAACGGAAGCGTGGACATCCAAGACGAGTTCTGAGTTAAGTCCTTGAAATTCTCGCTCAAAGATCTAAAAAAGCCTAACATTTTCCGGCACAGAAAGCTTATGTTGTACTCGCAATGAAAAAAAAAAAAAAAAAAAAACTTGCGCTAAGCGCTGCAATTATGGGCACTCATGTCTCCACAAACAACTACCTGTAAATGGAAGTCAGATATTTATCACCTGGGATACACATTTTGTGTTGAGTACCCAAATATTGACGTCACAACTGAACTACTGTAACATGGGACAGCGACGAAGATACCAGCTTAGTTCCAGCTCGAGTGACGACGAGGCAGCCATTCTCGGCGAAGTGTTTGCCGAGTCTATTGCCTGGCCAGCGAGGAGGCCCAAGATATCCCGTCACGTCGATGTCGTTGTGAGCGCCTATTCGGATGAAGAGCTAGGTCTGTCGTTTGTTCATTTTGTGGTCTCTGTAATGTAATTGGATTAATTAGAAGACAACACGCCAAATACTCCGCGGATGGAAGTCGTCTGTGGAGATAACGATCGCTTTACGGCATACGTGTTTGGTATTGCTTAATAGCATCCTACGGCTCGTACAAGTACTCGTAGTTGTCTTCATCGGGCTTATATAACTGTAAGGAAAAAGAAATCGTGTCTTAACGTCGGGGTCACCGTTAATCAAGTAGTAAACAATCAATTTTTTGTCAAAGCAAATAGTTCCGATCAAAACTTCATGCTTTCAGCACGATAGCAATGTGAACCGAAACTGTTCAAAAGCGAGAGCAGACGCTCTGGAAGCGGCGGCGCTGGGAGCGTTACGCTCGATTTGCTCCGCAGCGCGTGCCACTGGGATGGATCACGTGACCGATCGCTCACGGAGGCAAACCGCTCGACGACCGCCAGCGCGGAGCGCTCGGCATTTGCCAGGGGAAGGGGCTATTAGTTTCAAGTCGAACTTTCGAGCACCGGATGGATCGGGTGACAGCTTGCGCCACCTAGCCTAACATCTCGTCATCCCTTCTTTTTTTTTTTAGATTTGTATGAATTTTGTTATAACAGACCCCCCCCCCTTTTTCTCTTTTCAAGTGAATTTATTTCTTATTTTTATCTGTATTTTTTCTTTCTCCTTCCCTAGATCTCTTCCACCAATCTTCCAATCTCCTCTTAGTTACCGCAATTCTTCTCCTATCCATTCGTCCATCTATGTCCGGAAAACCCAGTGCCCCCTCCAAATCCGTAGTCATCCCCCCCCAAGAGGGTGGGACGAAGCCCCGTGCACCTTAAAATTACCTGTTATATAGTTTCCCTTTCGCGGTTGCATACGTCGCACAGGATGTCTACTTCCTGAAATTTAGCCCTGTACGTTTTCGTTCTTAGCACCCCCGTTCTAGCTTCAAACAGCAAAGAGCTCCCCACTGAATTATCATACAGCTGTTCCTTCTTTATTTCTTGTTTTTGTGCCCTGTATATTGTTAAAGCTGATTTCCCCTGCATTCTCTCTTCCCACAATTTCCTCTCTGTTTCCTTTACTCCCTTTTCTACTGATATGCTCTGATCGGCTCCATCTCGTCGAATGTATTTAAATCTCAGCTTGCGGGTTCGGTTTGTCCACTTAATGTTTAGACTTTTCATATATAGATACTTGTACATTTTCGCTGCCCACCGTGTATCCTCAATTTCAGCTAGTCTGTTCAAATTTTACTTTACTGACCGCTTCTCTACTCTCGAAAGATGCCCAACCCATATCCCTCTGTACTCCCTCATTTGGTGTATTCCCATGTGCCCCCCAATGCCAACTCTACCTACACTCCTTTGCTGTATCTCTAAACCTGCCTGAATTTCTGACCTCATACACAATACCGCATTCCCAAATGACAGCCCTGGCACCATGACTCCCTTCCATACACCCCTACGACATCATATCTATTATATGTCCATAGTGTCCGATGTTTCATGATAGCCGAATCTCGTTTCCCCTTCATTATTACAATATCTTCATGGTCTTTTACATACCGTCTTCCTTCACTTAACCATACTCCCAGGTATTTGTACTTTTCTACGTGTTCTATCACTGTGTCCTGTATCTCCAGGGGTTCCCCCTTCTCGTCGTTAAAAACTATTATATTAAACTTGTCCCTACTAAATTTTAGTCCTAAATCGTCCCTTTCCCTGCTGCAAAACCTAATCAGTTCCTGTGTTGTCTCACGACTTTCTGATACGAGTACAATGTCGTCTGCATACATTAACCCTGGCAATACTTGATTTACTTTATGTCCTTCCTCCATGTAAGTCAGGTCAAAACCTAGGTTGCACTGTTCTAACCTTTTTTCCATCTCACTGAGGTATATCATAAAGAGCAGGGGAGACAATGGGCAACCCTGTCTAAGGCCTCTTTTTATTGCTGGTGGTCTTTTAGTTTCGGCTTCTGGTGTTATAACCACCCTATTTTCCGTATAAACCCGTTCTAGAAACTTAACCATGGTTCCCTCTAGTCCATATCCCTTCAGTTGGTTCCAGAGTTTTTTTCTGATTCACATTGTCATATGCCCCTTTGATATCTAAAAATGCTACCCATAATGGCCTCTGACTTGTCATTGCTATCTGTGTGCACTGAGTGATTACGAATAAATTATCATCTTGTCGTCTATCTTTCCTGAAGCCGTTTTGAAACTCCCCTAGAACCTGCTTTCTCTCTGCCCATTCTTCCATTCTTCTTTTTACAATTTGCATAGCTAGTCTGTATATTACTGAAGTTACTGTGATTGGTCGGTATAATTTGATACTGTCTTTGTCTCCCTTGCCCTTATATAATAATCTCATCCTGCTCAATTTCCAGTCACTGGGTACCTCCCCTCCCATAAGTATCTGGTCAATCACCTGCCTTAGTTTTAATTTGCTCGTTTTGCCTAGAACTTTCATCAACCTAATTGGTATGCCGTCTGGACCTGTCCCAGTTCCAGCCGGAACCCTTCCTTCTGCTTTTTCCCACTCCCCAGTGGTCATTTCCTCTTCTTCACTATGATCCTCCTCTTGTGTTGTGTAGAGGCTACCATTCCCTACGGCCTGATCTGATTCTTACTCCGAAAATACTGCTTCGATTGTATGCCTAATGTAGTCTCTTACCTCTTTATCCTCTACCTTTGTCCTTCCTGTGTGGTTAGTGTCTGCTGGTCCCCCTCTGTCTTTTTTCCCTGCGCACTGATGCGTTCTCAGAACCTTTTCGCCGCATTCCTATCCTTCTGGTTTATTTCTATCATCCAATGAACCCCTGCCCTCCCAATTTTGGCCTGTATTAATGCTGATGCCTCCCGCTTTCTTTACTGAAATTTCTCCTATTTTGATGCTACTTTGGCTAGTGTGGCCCCCTTTTTCTTTGCCCATCTGTGTTCTTTAGATGCCGCTTGGCGTCTCGATATTACTGCCTTAACCTCTTTATCCCACCAGCTTTTGAGCTTGCGTTTTAGTTTTCTTCCTCCTTGTTTGATTTGATATTTCTCTAACTCTCTTTTGAAAACACTAATTAAGTCTTCATATGTCCATTCTCTTTCCGGCTGCTTTCCGGTTGCTCGATTCGCTTAGATACCTCCTGTAGTTGTTTATCATTTAAGTTATTTTTACATTCTTGCTTGTGATTTTGCATTTCTGGTTTTACTGTGCCAAATCTGATCTTGATTCTCTTATGGTCGCTCCCCAGACTTTTTGTGCCTTCCTCATCTATTGCCATACCTCCTAATTTGTTGTATGTCTTACGCGACATTAAACAGTAGTCAATAGTCGAGTGCGAGTTATTTCTTTCCCAAGTTATTTTTCCATCACAATTTACCTGAGCATTAACCAATACCGGATCAAGAGCTTCGCATAACTCCTCTAACATCCTTCCTGTTGTATCTGTATGTCCATCAAAGTCTTCCAAATCTGCATTCATGTCCCCCAAGATAATTATTTCCTTGTTAGTGCCGATTTCCCTAACGTCTCCTGATATACATGTCAAGTGTTCTGCATTTTCCTCCCCTGCATCACTCCCTGTTTATAGATAAAAAAAAACACAGGATTGTGTCGAAACCCCCAATGTTGCCTTTGACCCACATGTGTTCCCCGCAACCCTCTCGTTCCCTTTCCCATTCCTG
The DNA here is from genome assembly GCA_013358835.2 of Ixodes persulcatus. NCBI lineage: Eukaryota > Metazoa > Arthropoda > Arachnida > Ixodida > Ixodidae > Ixodes > Ixodes persulcatus. The sequence continues at coordinate 27,298 of JABSTQ010002245.1, read as the reverse complement.
AACCTTAACTAACACCCCTAAACCCCCTCCCCTGCGTTCCCCATTGGCCCGGTTGCATCCCATCCAATGAGATCCCGGTATATATGGTGGTTCTTCCATATCCCTCAGATGTGTTTCTGCTAATTCATACACTGCGAAGTTTTCGCTCTCTAATTGCTCCCCGATCTCCTCCCACTTTATCCTGTTTCTGCCCCCCTGCATGTTTATGAACCCTATGTTAAGCTGCTTCTTTTTCCTAGTCCTGCGACGCTTCCTCTCACCCTCCCAAACCTTCCCCTCTGTAATTGCTCCAATTCCACCTCCCTTCCTCGTTCCCTCCATTCTGTTGCATTCTACCCACACATAGTCAGGGTTGCAAGGTGGCTGCTCCATGTCTCTGAGATGTGTTCCCACAAACCCATACACCACTAAATCCTCCTTTCTTAGTTGCTCCTCTGCTTCTTCCCATTTTAACCTATTTCTTCCACCCTGCATGTTAATATATCCAATGTCTGATTGTGCTCTTTGTATATTCATGTTCTTACGTTTTTTTCCTCTTTTTAACCCTGTGTGCCTCTCCTGACTTTGTTGGGTTAAATTCAAATTAGCTTAACATGCAAATTAGCTTAACATTATTGCCAGCACCAATTTCGGAAAGCGTCTATTAATAATGCCTTGTTCGGTTATAGCTAGGGGTGCCGCGAACCGGTCTAGGTTCGAGTTCGACCAGATTCGACTTCTTCGAGCTTCTTGTAAAAAGTTCAACAAAGATTCGACTCAAGCTCGACTGCTATGCGCATGCGCGACAGGCTGGACAGTGGGTTTCGGATTGGATGGGGATGGCTAAGGGATGATTTAAGGGCAGCGCTGATTGGTTATTTCAGTTAATACAGTACAAAAATTTAAGTTATTAACTTCTTCAGTGATTAGAATTAGTTATTTTTAATTGCACCTGTTCATAAAATTAAAATAAACCTTTGCATAAAAAAATTCTCCAAACCTAGACATGGTTGTATCAAGGTCTGACCACACTGTCCACAAAGTCGAACGGGTGGAATCTGGTTAAAAGCTCGAAGGTTCGTCGAACCGGTTTGACCCAGTCAAACCCCGGATGTTCGACCTAAAAATCCGGTTAGACAAAAGTTGGCGACACTCCTAGTTATAGTGAATACGACAGCCCCGAGAAGATCAAGGAGGTTAGAAAGGGCAGGAGGTGGCGTCCCTCTGTCCAATGCACGCACTCAACAAAAGGGTAGTCGTAGGGTACTACATTTGGGGTAGTCAGAAGCCGTCACAGATATCGCTCCCCCCCCCCCCCCTAGTTATACTAACGACTCGATGGGTAGAGCAACATGGCGGCTGGCTAGCGACGGTGGAGCAATACGAGTAAGACCTAGCGAGCTGGACTGCTGTTTGCTAAGATACGATTCTCAAGTGCGTATGCCCGTTCGCTGCCTTCTGTGCGCACTAAAGCACTCCAAAACGCGCCTCGAGCACCGGCACCGCACCTATTACGAGTAGGGGCGACGATCTGAGGGGGGGGCATTCGAGGGTGTTTGTCCGCGACTACTTTCACGCGGCCGGCTGCAATTACTTCGCGGCCAGAAAACATTCAAAGAAGGAATCGCAAAGCGACAAATTGAATGATGTCTTTATTGAACAGAGCATCTGCTTGCTGTGCTTGCCGCAAGTGATCCGGCGTTTTTTGGTTGACAGCGGCGAGGCGAAGCATCACCGATTCAAGCGGCGTCGGTTTCGATCGTTCAACGCTCCGGCTCGCCTGTTAGCATTCGTTATCCACTTTCAAGTCCCTGGTAATCCTCACCCCGTCTGTGCACGCACTTGGCGCTATTCACCGCACGGAACAACCATTCAACTGGCTATGGGGCTGATTCCACTGGGACGAGAGGCCGAGAACCGAACCCTCTGTAGGCTGCTCTGTGGAGCCATGCAGAGCCGTATATGTAGAGAGTTTGGTCAATGGGAGGCGCGGGCAGAGCCAGGGCGTGAGGTAGACCCGGAAAGAGGGCTTGGCATGCTTTCTTGACCAACCAGAAGCCGAAAAGAATCCCCTAGCGGTGGTAGCGAGAAACAGTTCTGATCAAAGGTCTATGTTCGTAAATGGTTTTAATAAGAGCGTAAGAGTGATGTGTAGTGACTCTTTGTGGTTGAAAATAGGGTACACGTGTTGTTTTCATCATGATCATGCAGAAAGATGTAAGAAACGAATGCACCGCTCAACTCTGTTTTGCTCGGACAGAGTGTGACCGCTCGGACGGCAAATTCCCGGCCCTCGGCGCTTGGCGTACGGATTATGTCGATCTTTCCGTTAGTCGCACTCTTCCACCATCATTTTGGATGAGCGTGAGTGAAACATCACGTGTACCTTATTTTCAGTCATCGAGAGTTACTCCAATGCAGTTATCAGGTTTGTTTCTCGCGACCACCGCCAGGGCATTATTCCCGGCTTCTGGTTGGTCACATTCGAATTTCTGAAGACGCCCTGGAACACGCCCAGCCCGCTTTCGGCCAATGGCGCCTCCTCATTTGTCTCCTATACTTCCCAACGAATGGCCAAACTCTCTACATATACGGCTCTGGAGCCATGGAACGCCTCCATGTTTTTCACTCAAATAAGTAGACACTAAACGCGCGACTCCTCGAATTGGTCGGCAACACGCGCCACCTAACGGACAGCGCTCAAACTAAAAAAAAAGAAAGAAACCAACAGTCTTTGCTTTGACCGCCTCGCCAGATATGCACGTCTGTACATAATCCACATCACACTTCACACATACGCGACGTACAGCCAACATAGGATTTTATACATGAGCGCGTTCACAAACAGCACAAGGTACAAAATGAGATATTGACACTCTGAATTCCTATACACGCGACTAGTCGACACCACGACACCACCACCTTATATACTGCTGTATTTTCTGTGACCGATTAGGATGGTGACCACTGTCATATTTTGCATACATACGAAAAGACTGTGCAAGATTTACCCGTATATAATATTTTCCTCTACTGCCCTTAGGAAAGCACTCGTATCTCTAATGTAAGCCATTGCAAATATGAACAGCAGGTTATAAATAAATTTGAATAGTCGCTACACGTTACGTTTTGATCAGTTTCGTTTTCTCGCAAGCCTACACTTCAAGTATACAGAAGTCTGTTTAATTAATTGTATTAATTATCGAAACCAATTTCTGCAATCACAACTTTCTGAACACGCTGATGCATTTTCTTTTCTCTTTTTACATATCCGAATGACTTCAGCGGCGGTTGAGTACACGTTAAGTACACTGAGCACGCGCAGGTGATTCTAGCGGAGCCCGTCCGCCGGTCCTCCCCGAAGCTTTGTTTCAGTTTTCTTCTTTTCGCTACAACTGTTTCTGCTCAAGCCCATGGCTTTGAAGCATGCGTTCCATGCGCTCGCGCCAAGAGGACAGTGCAGAATTGCCGCTTTCGGGCCCGTGCCTTCACCTGCAATGAACGCGAAAGACGTATGCTACATTATCTAAGCATCAAAGAACACCGAGAACATAGTTCTCTGCGCTGCACCTGCTGGGGTCTGCCGCACTACTTTTTCTAAAAAAAAAAAAATCTAGAACAAATAGCACTTGTATGTTCGCCAACGCTTTATTTTTGGAAATTCCCTTGGAATCCTTTCCATAGGTGAAAGGAACGCGTGCCGGAAGGTCTGAAATGCTATTCCCCTTCAAAGTACCCCACTTGGGATGACACACACCTGTCTGAAGCATTTTTGTTTGAAGCATTTTTTCTCGAGTATGCCCGATGCAATGTGCCAAATGAGCCAGTGAAGGCGAATCATATATCCCGAGACAGAGAAATACTGAAATACACGGACATGATCCCAGATATTTGTGTAGGTTCGTCCTGTCCGCCCTCAGTCGTGGTATTCAATGCTTCATACTTGACTGCACTTGAAAGCAAACAAATAAAAAATGGGTATGACAGGCGTGCAGTTCCGCGGAACCGAGGTGGCTATTTGTAACTGATCTGCACGCAGAACTGACCGACCATAAGTAAGCCTGTGGGGTAGTTACAGCCGTCAAAACGCATGATTACTAGGGGAGGTGCTCACTTTTTATTAGAGTGCGGAGCGAGGTGTAACGGAAGTAGGCGCAGCCACGAACTCTTCTCAACCAATCGGGAGCTCGCCAATGGGTGCCGCCATTGATTTGCCATGGCAAACAGCCTTCGTTGCCATGGCATTCAAGTGGCAACGCTGTTGTTTGCCCCATAATTTGATGGCGGCGTCCACTGAATCGGTGCCGAACAGGCGAGATTTGGAGCCCAAAACTTGACTTACCAGTATGGAGTCGGCGTGTAGCGGACGCTCTCAACACCGCGCCTGGAGAGTCGTGTAGAACGAGTCGTCATAGCGCGGCTTTGGAAAGCGATCGCGTGTCGTATATACCATCCCACTTGGGCCTGTCAAATGCACCATCGCAGAAAGGCGAACTACGAGACGCTCGCTTCGTGTGGAACATAGGCAACACGACATCATGCCTAATTGCGCAGAAAGTTTTTTCGACTTTGCCTGTTTCATAGTGTATCATCATCAGTCGCTGCGAGACCATTTCTTTACATTGCCTAACTATTACTCTTCGCGTCTGGACCATCTGAATAAAGTTGGATTAACACGTTGCCAAACAAACACTTTTTTTTATTCATTTATCCCGCATACATCAAACGACTGGAACCACCTTCCAGCATTTATCGCAACTATACCAGATTATTTTCTCTTTGGTCAATCTTTGTTTACTTTTCTGTTTCATGAGCCAACATGAGTCATTTTATATTGTTAATTTTGCTCGTTACAGATATTGCTTACTGCTTTAGCCAATCGCAGTGTATTTTTGATGTTTGAAGTTCTTGCCGATTGTTTCTTTTTTTTGTCAGTTTGTTTTATTTTTGTTTGCTTTGATCCCTCTACAATGCCTCGGCGCTTGAGGGTATGTACAATAAATGAATAAATAAATAAATAAATGTCTTGACTTGTATTTACACACCAAATTAAAAGAACAAAAACATGAGCTACCCCTTACAAAAATTTTTAATGAATTTCATTTGAACGTTTATGGAGTATCTTTTCGAGTCTCAGTAGAAATGCAAATGAGTTTTGTAACGAATCCGTAAGGAGTTTACGAAAACTATTGGCCACCGCGTTCCAATTGAAGTTTCGACAAAGCTACTGCATAAAGTTTCTAATATATTTCATATGAATATAATTTGAAAGTCTATTGACACCGTTTCGAGTCTGTGTTGAAAAACAATTGATTTTTTGTAACGAGTCCCTAAGGAGTTTACGAAAACTATTGGCCACCGCGTTTCAATTAAGGTTTTGCCGTTCCACCTCATAAGAATTTCTAATACATTTCATTTGAAAGTCTAGATACACTGCTTTGAGTCTCTGTTGAAAATCAAATGTTTTTTTCTACCGCGTTGTAACCGAGGTTTTGACGTGCCATCTCATTAGGTATATTCCGACGAGTCGGAATATACCTAATGAGAGGGCCCATCAAAACCTCAATTGCAACGCAGCAGAAAAAACATTTGATTTTCAACAGAGACTGAAAGCAGTGTAACTAGACTTTCAAATGAAATGTATTAGAAATTATACTCCTAGCATGGGTTTCTAGATAGAGCTCTCAGAGGGAAGACGACAATAGGTTGTATGATATGTTGTCTGGATGTAACCGCTGTTTTGAGGGAAGGGGAAAGTGAGTGCAAGTGTCACTTATATGTTTGCCTATATACTCATGCAGGGTTCAGGAAATGCCTGCATAAAACCGTGGGAAGGAGCAATAACTGGTTTATTAAAAATGTGAAATTCGAGTCTATGGTACACTGCCTTCGTGTCCATGGCGGACCTTGTACTGCCTTCGTGTCCACGGGAGACCTTGTACTGCCTTCGCGTCCACGGGAGTACTGGTAACCTAAAAAGAAAAAAGATGCACAGTTACACATTGATCTGCTCATCTAAACTTCAATGTCCGAGCAAGGTATCCTGTTCACAGCGCAGCAGTACCTCAGTGCTGAATCAGTATTACAAACCGGGACATCGGTCTTTTGTATGAAAGGAGGCAACTCAGAACACACGATACAAGCCATGGAAGTAGCACTGACTCGTTGCCTTAACAGGGCTGAGTTAGCGCTGCACTGTATGTGTGAACCAGCCTTAAATGCGGAAAGTCACATTTAAAATACCTACATTTTTGCTCACCCAGGCACTTAATTTTCACACTACCTTGATAGTTTAATGAGTGGCACTAATAACATTGTCAGGGGCACCATGGTGCAAAAGTATATTTTGCCCCCGAGTCTGCGAGAATCAATCTCTCACTGTTTTTGCCGCCGCATTGCAGTCTTTTATTTTGGCTTTTGACAAGGTCTACCAAAGATAAGCGAGCAGATGTTGTCAGCTTATGAAGTTTACCAAATTTGAACATAGAGAAGCTATGACTTATAAGCATCTCGAAGAATTAATATAGCAATTTGGGCCAATTGGTTTATGATCGTAGACAAGCCAGTGTTTTACGCCCACTTCTTGTCTCTGTGTATTTTTCTTTTGTGTTTGTTTACTATCTTGAAAAAGTATTTTTAATCACAATGGACAGGAAGAAAACGGTAATAGGGTTCTATGCGGATCATAAAGCAATGCTCCGAATGGGTGTGTATCAAATGCAGCTTTCATAATCGATGCAATACACAGTTTGAATTATTGGGAGGATCGAGACATCAGAGGACGAATTCAAAAAGCAAACTTACGATAAAAAATTGCGTATGACAAAATCCGAGAAGAAATCCGTATTAATGAAACAGAATTGTCGCAACTTTTGTGTGACTTACAACGGAATATTACGACATCATCCAAAGTGTCTTACAAACTTCTTAGGGCAAACATGACCACACATCACGACCAGCAATGTAGTTAGAAGTGTTGGCAAGAGGCATGTGTTTTGTGCACTGTTCGCATGCATCCCTGCTTGAAGCAGCATAAGAACAACGCTAAACTACACCCGGATGATTCAGCCGACGAGTCTGCCGAGCTGACTATCCTGCCGGTTAGAGCTAACAAGGTGCAGGATTGCGATCAACGGCAAATGGATCCTTCACCTATGAATGGCGTGAACCTCATTTGTTGATCACTAGTGCCCCCTCATACTTCAGTTGTGATTTTCGAAGTGGTGGGCAGCTGTGCGACTCTACCACACAAAAAGGCACATTCCTGACTGGATGTGCCTTTTTAATGCGAAAGCATTGTATGTTCATGGAGCGGAAAATCCGGCGGCTTTAACCGAGTGGTACCAAATGCCAACAGAGGAATAAAAGAAAGAATAAAATGTGCTTCCACGGCTGAAATTCGAACACAGTGCTGCTGTGTGAGAGCAGGGCATGCTAGCTGCTGTGCTATCTCAGCCGCTTCGGAATGCGGCATTACTCTCCCCTCAAAAAGACGATTGACCCATTACGGCAAAAGACGGCATCAGCATTGATGTGCCCGAAAGATGGTCATAAAAATATGTCCTTGGTTCGATGACATCACACTTCACGTGACGATATGACGTACCATAATGTGTGATGCCACATGATGTAACGCAAAAAAAAAATATATTACAGGGGCACTTAGGTATCCCTACGTGGATTGAATGCGAAAGCATCGCCATTCCTAACAATACAGGAAAAAAAAAAGGAAGTGTCGTTAGGAATGGCAATGCTTTCGCATTCAATTCACAAAGGGATACCTAGTGCCCCTGTAATTTTTTGTGTGGAGTAGAGCTCAAATAAACGCCGTATGGTGCAGTACATCTACGATTAAGTTGCTGCTAGTCGTGAGGCTTAATGTTTTGCACCAACAATACCGTAGAGTTTTTCCTCGGTTGCGGCGAAGCGCCACTGCGCTACGAACTTGTTAGAAATTTCTGCATATGTGACCGCTTTCTTCTGGAAACCTATGGCGACCTGCCACTCACTTTTGGCCAAAGAACAGTGAAAATACCAGATGTGAAAACAGCCATAACAAGCATTAAAGAAATCAAGATGGGGGTCATAGCATTGGCTTCCCATTGTGGCGAGACTATACTCGCGGTCAGCTTTCTGTGGCAATGCAGTCAATGCTAGGGGAGAGGGTGCACCAACCGCTGTACACGCGCTTTCCTCCTCTCTTCGGATTGCCACAGAAAGTTGACCGCGAGTATAGCACAGGATTTCTGTTACTACCGTTTATAAGACAGGAGTCGACTTTTTCTGGTCTATCTTGAAATCAAAGTTTGGTCCGGTTAATTTTGTAGCAGAAGGCCCGTGCTTTCCTGTTCGTGGGGTCATTTTCTCGGTTCAAAATATGATGCAGAGTCATTCCCATAAAAATGCATGGGTGCCCGCTAGGACTCTTCGAAATGATTAAATTAACCGAGGTCGCGCTATACTCTGTTGCAACTCTAGAATAGCAGAAGCCCCTCCCACAAAGCCCTTCACTCTATTTAGTAAGCAAACACTAGAGAGGAGGAGAGCTGAGAGGACACCGCCAATCATGGCGAGCAAAGGGAATAGTGGGAGGGGCTTCTGCTATTCTATAGTTGCAACGGACTATAACAAAAGTTTACAGTACCATGAAAACAAAAAGACCAAGCATGCAGAGAAATTCACAGGAAGTGTAGCAGGGACAGAAGAGAAAAAACTGCAGCTGCAATATTTACCCTTTAAATTTTCCTCGACAGCACAGCAGAGACGACATGCTGGTCGTCAGCGCCAGGAGGGCCACCCCCTTGTACTTGGCACATGTAGTCTGAAACAAACCACAAACAAAAAATTAAATGCATGGACAATCCGCACATGCTGTTATTTTGCTTCATTGGCCGCTGCAGAGAAAGCAAGCATGCACACCGTTGTCCAACCATGTCAACTGCTAGCTGAAACTTTCTGCCGCCAGGATTAAGATATTGCTTGCGCTATAAAAACAATTACACACTACCCAGCTGGCACGCTGAAAGTTCAAACATTGAAGAAACTAGCTCATAAAACTTCAATGGAAGAGCTACACCTTGTGGACAATACAAAAAGTATGTTCAGTCTAAACCCTGGTGCACTGCAAGGCTGCTTTACCTCAGCCAGTTTGGAACATCTGCAGTTTCATTCTCTTGAAGATATTATGCCTGAAAATTAATGTGACAATTTAACTGGATTAAAATTTTTTAATCGACATCTGGCCCAAGTATACTAGTGGGTTAATTTCTAACTTACCATAATTATTTTCGGCATCCCGAAGGCGTCGCTTCAGGGTTCAGTTTTCATATTGGATCCACCTCACCATCACAGCTGCAGCCACGCTGAAATGTTTGCAAAGTTTCAGGCAGGGTAATTAAAAGTCGGCAGTTTCTCTCGAACATTGCTGTCATAAATTTTCTTTTTTGTCATTTTGTCCTGTTTAAGGGTGGTTCGGGGGGGGGGGGGGGGGGGGTTCAATTGCAATCCTCACGCACGTTTACCTGAGCGCCAAAGGCATGAGCTCGGATGAGACTAATGCCGGCCAAGCTTCAAACCAATGGGAAGAGGAAGACGAGAAGAAGGAAGTGGGACTTGGAGCGTTTCGGGTTGACCAACCACGAACCCGTGACAACCGCATAGGTCATTCAACACACGTCGCATACCACTCAAACACTGTGTCGAACTGCATTTTTAAGTCAGTCCCACTTCCAACGGTGTATGAACAGGGGCATTCATTTCGTGACATGCCTTGAAATGAATCAAAGTGACGCAAGCTGGGAACACACTGCTGCTGCTTCATTTAGGAATAACTGCGGCCCTCGGCTTGATCACATCACAAATGCAAAATGAAAGAAAAAAAAAAAAAAGACGCAGAAAGGAACAACTGCTTTATCAAAAATTCTAACAGACAAATGTAAACCCAGTTCAAATCCAGAAAGTCAGGGGACCAAAGTTTGTCCTAACAGTACCATCCAGTCCACTTCCATAACTTCAAAACAAAAAATTGCTATCCTCTTGAACAATTTTGACTGCAAAGGAATATTGGCTCTGCATGAACCGAATTCCAAGGAAGTCTAACTTCTGAAATGTAATGAAGTATGATCAATGTAATCAATTTATAGTTGAATGACATCAGTACACTGCTAGACCAATAAGACATTTTCTAAAGCAACGAACTGAAAGTAGCATTAGGAATTCAATAAGTGCTCTGTTGACATAAGCTACACTTTCTCGGGCCATACACAAAATGAGTGGCAACTTTTCATTATGCTACGCACAGATACAAACATAAGGACGGATAAAGCAAACCTAACTAGCTAAAAAAAAAAAAAAGTCTAGCTTAACGAGCAAACGTGTGCCGAGAAAATAGGGAGTTTTAGACTACCGGGCGCTACTTTATCGCGCGTTACGGAGGGCAAAATAGCGAGGATTGCGGCGAAGAGTTTTAGAATAGCGTTTCTCTGCCGGGGACCCCCAAAACGCAAGCATCTCGCGCTTAAAACGCCACCAAGATGTCGCGACAGCTTTTATTTGGAAGTTAGAACGTTATATCTTGAAAATTAAACAAGTGTTTCGTCTAGAGTAACAGTTTTATAGTTGCTTTATACTCAATGCTGTATGTTTTGTTTTTGTCACTGCCAAGCTGCTCTGTTGTACTTACGAAGCCCAGACGATCCACTACCCAGGCATGTTTACATTTCTGCCGCGATCGTAAGTAGACGCGCTTCGATAGCTTTGAGCTGTGACTCCAGCGATCCGTGGCGTTTTCAATACGCTTCGACCATACCGACCGCGCCGAGTGCGACTCCCGCAGTTCCCGCGCGGGCGACGGCGTCGAAGACGCGATCAACAGAGATGTCGTGGGCGCCGCCTTTTGCGGTACCCACGCTATTTTCGAGAAATAACGGGCCGAAAGCTCGAGTCCGAATGCTTGTTTTGGGTCTGCGCATGCACCGCAGCGAAGACGTGATTTCTTTGGGGTTGCGGACGTTATTCTAAAACTCCCTAGCGTTCACTTCTCGTTCAAGGCGTCTACTTACAATGCAAACAAAGAAGCAAGCTTACCAACTGCGTCGAGTTGCTCGTTCTGTCGCGTCGCCGGTCTTCCGCGCTCTTCTTGAACATAATCATCACAAGACGAAACTTCACAGATAGATAAACTTGATTAAATTAGCACATTTCCATGTCTAAAGGCATTTCCATCCCGCAAAACACATGTACCCAACGCAACGGCAACGGTCTCAACGGTCGCGAGTGAAAACAAACAAAAAAAAAGAACTGGTGTCGCTACCGATGGGGCGTCGAAGACGCGATTCTGACAATACGAAACCGAAAGCGGTAGAAGTTATACTGAAACCGAAACTGACCAAATCGTGATAGAGGGGTGCCGTAAATATGTCTTTAGAAACTTAGGAGTAAAAGAGGGTGAATACAGTTATTATTATAAGCACAGGAAATAAATGTACAAATCACAATTAGCGCCGACGCGCTATTAGTTTCGGGTGCAATGCAGTAGGGAGAAAATTTATTTTTTTATTTTTTGGGGAGATTACTTTTAATTTACACTCAGCTTACAGTATTTTTTGAGTAAATTATTTTTACTAATACATTATTAGTAAATTACTAATAATTTACTAATTTTTATTAGTAATTATTAGTAAATTACTCATATTTACTAATAATTATTAGTAATTATTAATAATTACTAATAATTAGTAGTAATTATTAATAATTACTAATAAATATTAATTATTATTAATTAATAATTATCAATTATTAATAATTTTAAATAATTGTTAATGATTATTTTTATTAATAATTTTTGGTTTCAGCCTGGGCTGAAACCATTTTTGCCGTCCGAAAATTTTGAAAAATAAGCGTAACACTGTCGCATAATTAACTTGACTAGTGTACTTTTATACATGCTGGAATTCTAGCAATACATTCTTTGGACGTGGAACAGATATTTGCATCATACAGCCCAGGCTACATTACACATGCATCAAATGGGCCGGTGTATTTCTGACAGGGACTATTTTTAACTCAGCTGGATGTCTGACAAATATATCAGCTTCGTCCAAAAACAACTTTCCAAAAGCACAGAAACGTGTTCCCATTGATCCGATTCTCAATTGTTGCGTCCAATATGCATTTACATCCTCCTGACAGACATACGTCTAATTGGTTCCTATTACTCAAATATACATGCACAATTGGCCTAGATTTCCTGTTTGGCAAACAAAACATTTCGTTTGACTGATAAAAATTCCTAATGGTCCGATAAAGTCCCTATGGGAGCAGTCCAACCTCCTATAGGACCAAAAGGTATGCCTATTGGCATTCCTATTCCTCTTTTATTTTCATGTGTATTGAATTCAAACAAAATGACAGCTCAGAGTTAATTAATCAGCCTAGTCTGTATTTCGTCTTGTTCTTACCGATTTTTATTCTGTGGAAACTTGGGATTATGTTTCCGTGAGACTGTGTGAGAGTTGGTTTAAATTTTTGCGTGGTATTAAATCAACAGTTGCTACTTATAAATGATTTGAAAAATGTTCTAAGCAGCACTCTGTATTTGTAATATTAAACAGCAGTGCTTCCCAAACAGTGCGGCGCGAACCCCAGGGGTGTCGTGACTGATCTAGCGAAGTCGCAAAACAACTGCTGGCTTGTTTCTTTTTTTTTTTCCAATGGTTTTAAATTTGTTAACTTTGAATTACCTGTATTACCTGAGAAACTAAATTTCCGAGTCAATTTCAATATGTTACTGCTAATGCACTGAGATGGTAAGACTTGTGGTCTAGCGAAATGCGAATCTAGGAGGGGGCGGGTTCGTGGCAGGATATATTTTATATTTTAGTAGATTACGCGCGAAGGGAAGTTTGGGAGCAGATGCTGTATTGAGTCACTATGTCTATCGCTGTGTCATTTTGATCGCCCGAGACAGTGTGCTAGTTGAGAATGGGAGTAATTGAATATGTATTGATTTCATAGAAGGGGTAATAAATGGTTAATAAATATGAGAAGTTATTGGATTGCAATTTTGAACATTACTTTATTTGAGGAGAATGTCTTCTGAATAGCAGGCAATCTGCATTCATGATTATCTTCACCTTTACCTTTATCGAATTCCTCCACTGTGGATCAGCTGATGTCTATTGGGTGCCTTATGGTAGAACTCACTTGAGTATCTATGGATAAACTCAAAAGAACTGATATTGCATTCTTAATGATAATACTCATTTGCATGAGTAATCAGTACATTGATGAACTCGAAAAAGAATGAATATTGACTGGGTAACGATAAAACTCGTTGCAATTTTTTTAATGAGTAAACTCAAAATAATGGATATTGTGTTCTTAGTGATAACACTCATCTGAATGTGTAATAAGTAAACCCAAAAGAAATTATATTGATTGGGTAACGATAAACCTCACTTGAACTTGTAATGAGTAAATTCAAAAAATATATATTGAGTGGGTAATGATAACACTCATTTGAATGTGTAATGAGTAAAATCAAAAGAATAAATATTAGTTTTGTAATGATAAAACTCATTTAACGTTGAGTTTCTTATGAGTTTCATTTGACTCTATAAAAACTCATTAGAAGCTCAATTGAAACTCATTGTTCATTTTTGTAAGGGACTCCACTCTGTGAAAGTGGATGACCAGCGAAGCTGTTTAGCACGCAACACAGGCCCGCCCCGAGGATCCGGAGGAAACTAGGCACGCGCGACGGGACCGGCCACCCGGCGGAAAGTAGACACGCGCGACGGGACCGCCATCCCTCAAGGCCGGAAGGAAACTAGGCACGTAAGCGGGGGGCTTGGAACGACGACAAAGAGAGAACTGCGTGAGCGCAGACATGGCTAAAGCGGGCCGCACAGCGGCAAATCTTTCGGAAATCTTTATTATCTACCTGAGAGTCTACTGATCATGAAAATTGCGCTTATTGATAGCTAATCTACTGAATAGACCTATCGATATATTACCCGAGCATCGAGGATAATTAAGGGAATGGTGTTCCACGCGCCGCACGTGCCAGCGTCTGCCGCAGTAACTGTTTTAAAGCAAAAGCCTAAAACAGATGGCATCCTGCAAGCGCGTTCGTCAACGCTTTATTTTAGTTATTTTAGTCACTGCACATAAAAAATCCATGTAAGCCTAGTCATAAAGAAATTCGCTGTAAAAACATGAACCTTCTTTAAAGTGGGAGCTGCAAACGAGCGAGCTGACTTTTGTCTCCACGCCAATAAATAAAATGAAGAAACAAAACATTAACCATCCTTGAAGTGGCAAATGCAAACGCGAAAGCTGACTTGAATTTTCATACCAATAAAAATAAAGGGCCGAAAAACGGGTTGAAATCGCTGCTGCCACGACGCTGATTCTCAAAGAAATGTGTCAGCATTTCGCGCTGGAGTTGTATATAACAAAGCATGGCGAATGCGGGCTCTCGGCTCTTTTTCGCGGGGTGAACATTTGCCATATCCCTCTTCTCTCTTGTGCACGAAGATCAGGTCACTTAGCGTGTGCATGAACGACCTGCGCGCTTTGCGCGGAAAATGACAGAGCCATTTCGTTGTTGCGCATACGTGCATAGAGGGGCGACGACACCGTGCGCTTACGGCCCGGCAGACTTGTACCGTACGCATTACAAGTAATCAAACTATTTGTAATCGATTACTTTTTGGAGTAATTTTGTAATCAGTTCATTACTTTTATTAGGCAGTAATCACAAGAGTAATCTGATTACTTTTTGAAGTAATAAAATTACTTGTAACCGTTACTATTTTTCCAAGGGACCCCCCCCCCTCCCCCCGGCACACGCCTTTTTTTTCTGAAATGACAAAATTAAAATTTGCTTTTTTTTCGAACGGAAAAAAGAAAGATTTTTGTGGAGCTGTTTGAAACGAGGTTAATCCCTTTCTATGTACAGTTTCTGTGGAAAGTCCTTTTTTTTTTTAGCTGGGAATGGGAGTAGGAAGCCCCAGGAAAGCCACAGTGCGTTACAAAGGCCATTCAGGGCGAAGTTTGAGGGAGCAGAATGTAGCTTTGTAAAGGCCTGTTCACACATACAGCGGAGCGCTAAGTTAGCGCTACGTGAGCGCTCCAAGGAGCGCTTATGTGGCGCTTCCTAGCGCGTGACTTCGTTCTAATATAGCGCGTGATTAGCGCTTCAGTAGCGCCTTGTTAGCGCTCCAGTAGCGCTTCTGTAGCGCCGTGTTAGCGCTTCAGTAGCGCTTCTTGTACCGCGGTGCTGCGGATTAGCGCGTGCAGTGCGGTTCCGGTTCCTGTGGTTGGGTGTGCATCAGCAGCACCATAGAGGACATGTGGGAAGCGTAAATAGAAATGCGACAAATGGTCTTACATACGCGATTAGTGCATATGTGTGTGGACGGCTTAACGCCCAGAAGAGCCTTCTGGGTGCGCGGAATCTTTCGCCACCGAGATACCGACGGGTACCCGGCGAACCTTGTTCCTAGGCTGAGGGACCCAGACACAGAGCTTTTTCGAAGGCGATTATTTTTAGCTGCGTGTCTTTGAAACCGGAGTCGCGCATATCGAATAGAAAGCGATGAGGTCGTACCCAATCAATCAACTATAGTCGCTCAGAGTCCATGACTCTGGACCGCCTGCCGACCCTTTGCTTGGAGAGCGGCTTTTTTACTTCCTCTTCTTTCAATGTCAAAGGAAAAACAACAACAAAGGAATCGCCGTGCACGCGCTGTTCCGCAGCAGCAAGCACGGCACAGGGAGCTTGAGAGCGCTAACAAAGCGCTTCTGTAGTGCTAACAGAACGCTAACAAAGCGCTTCTGAAGCGCTTCTGAAGCGCTAACAGAGCGCTAACAAAGCGCTTCTGTAGCGCTAACAGAGCGCTACTGAAGCGCTAACCGAGCGCTACATCACGCGCTAGGAAGCGCCACATGAGCGCTCCTTGGAGCGCTAACGTAGCGCTCCGCTGTATGTGTGAACCGGCCTTAAGTCATTCGTTCAAACCAGCCCCCTCACGGAAACACACACAGAAATAAAAAAAAAAAATAAAAAAAATCCTTCTTAGGGTACCTATACACGCAGCCCGTAGGAGAACCAGAACCGAAGAATGCCTAAAGCGGATGCAAAATATAACAAAGCCAGTTGAAATATTTCCTGATTTCCCCTACGTGGTGTTTGTGACAAGCACTGTTTCGAGTTGAGAAGTGGTCGGGGCGATCTCATCCGCTAATGGATACTACACATGATCCGTTTCAAATCCTGGAGCTGCTGCTCTTTTGTATAACATGCGAGCTCATCCACATATGAATAATAAAATGAGCGACGCAAACTTTGAGCGACAACTCTTGCTCAAGCTTAACAAGATCTAAAACCCCCGCCGCTCCCCCCCCCCCCCCCACCACACACACACACACACTGGCGAACGCCCAAATCATTAAACTTCTTCAAACGAATTCTATGCTTGTGTCCGCATTGTGAAGGTGCAACGACCACGAAGAGGGAACCAGTTTTTATTTTTTCTTCAATACTTGTGCAAATGTGATATATATGTTGGAAGTAGTTCATTGTTATGAGCGCTAAAGATGTGTCTTCACACAATACAATAATCGGAAAAGTAACGGTTACTTCTTTAAGTAATGTCCAATTACTTTTGCCGTCGAGTAGTCAAGTAATCTAATCAAATACCTTTTAGCCAAGAGTAATAGTAATTGTAATCGATTACTCTTTTTTAGAAACGTGTACAAGACTGCGGGTCGGTGACAAACCGCGATCCAGACCAACGTGTTTTTGTGCGCGCGTAGCTCGTGCTCGCGTAGCTCGTGCGCTTCCCGGAAATTTCATATGTCGTCACTTTTTTGCTGCTTCTAGTGCGCTCTCTGAGTCACAAGCATGCGCGATGGCTAGAACGTGCGCTTTCGTGCGAGCAGAGAACTGGTGCCCTCCACCGATTGGCCGGGAAAGGAGCGCCCCGAGCGTTCAAAAAAAGTTTGAAAGCATCCAACTTTCTTATGCGCGCCCGGAAGGCGCAAGGAATCAGCGCCAATTCACGAAATACGCCGTTTCCGGGAAGCGCACGGCCTACGCGCGCACAAAAACGCGTTGGTCTGGATCGCGCTTCACACGACTGCGCGTCAGGAACGGCGGAGCAAGCCGAAAAACGAAACCGCAGCCCGTCTGCGTACACACATCTTCAAAGCCGGCGGCAGAAGCTTCTGCGGGCGTCGGAAGCGCAGCACGCCGGCCGCGGGATGTAACAACTAAGCAGCCGATGTGCAGTGGGGGCCAATGGGGCTACGGCGGAATTGGGACGCAGGAGGGGCGCTGCGAAGCAGTGCGTACGGGCGTCCCAAAATGGGTTAATATTTTTGTAATGAGCCATCCGCAGACTGTCGCCGCGAAGCGGTGTGAACGGCGGGGGGGGGGGGGGGGGGGCGGGGGGGGGGGGAAGTTGACTGCCACCCGAGTGATGCACCCGCCGTCCCCCACTGAGCGGCTCCGAAATTCTCGAAGGTGGACGTCGCCGGCGATATTCGGCTGCTAGGTGTTACGTGGGACTGTAACGCCATCCCGTGGCGGCGTCGCGAACTTTGAATACGTGTGTGTTCTCCAGCCAGTCCAAGGTCAGCGCTTGTACTAGATCACTGATACTAACGTATTAAAACATAAAAATTCCTTCAAGTGGCATCATCAAACGAGGGAGTGATTCGAAGGTGGAATTTACGATCGCCGTCGGCATTGTTTCGCCAGATTACCCAACTACGCAGCTGCCGCTTCGTGGGGTGCAGTCTAGTAGAACAAAACCTAAAGAAACCTAAACGGGGACAACGCATGATGTCGTTGCTGCCGCCGAAAACGAAACAGCGTTGTGGGATGTCAGACAACTGGGAGAACTTCGAAACTCGCGACCACCGCTACCTTTTGCAGTCCCGACCCGGACGCACCACGAGATCGAAAATGGCGGACTCCTGCCTACTGCTGCTGCGCATGCGCCATGAAAACTCCGGAAAACGCCCAGTGCGAAAGACCGGCCATCGGAATGACAAGTTCGGCACGTGCTCGACTGTTCCCGAGAGGAATTTCTTTTCCCCGGCATGTTTTCAACAACCTTAAAAAAAAAAAAACACTGTTTCATTAATTTGTGCTATGCCAGAATATACCTGTCTAGTGACTTGTCAAGACCACAAAGCCACGACTACGACTGCCTTGGTCATGGTCAGAACGGTAACATAACACGAACCAGGATCTCTCGGTCCTACTCGTAGGCCGCGACGCCACAGTTGTTGAGCTGCTTCAGTTTTTAATTTTTACCAGCAGTACGACGAAAAAATTGGGCTCAAATAAACCCGAATGCCACGTTTAAAAGAGTGAATAACAGGTGTGTTATGCACCAAACAACTCAGCCTTTAATATAATTTTTCCTCGGATGAGGTGCGCCCTGTAGGAGGATGGGGAGGGAATAAGAGACGTCAGTAGGAAGCAGGGAGAACTTGGGAGCATAAAATAAGCCACGATCAATACAAAAGCAATGTCGTCGGAGCTGAATCTAATAGGTTCTGACATCACGCCCACGAATCTTCACGCAGAAAATCCCTGAAAGCGGGAATCCAGAAAGGGTGGACTGTCGCATTGTGTCCATGCTAAAATATCTTTTGTATATCTACTCTAAACCAAGCACAAAAAAAAAAAAGTGCCGCGTTAGGATTTGAAATAGCCCAAAAATAGCCAAATAGCCAACCGCCAAATTTCGATGCCAAATGCAAGACAAAGTAGCCCGATTTTGCTATTAACTAGCCCAACCTGGTAACCCTGGCTACAATCACATATCCTTCCAAGGTCATCGCTTGGGGGACCGCGGGCGTCCAAAAAGCTTCTCTTTTTTTAGGGCGGAAATAAAAAGGGGGGGGGGGGGGTGTTTGGGAGAGCATCTCGCTAAGGCCGATGGTCGCATTACGGCCGAGAGTGCATTAAGGCCGAGAGAGACGAAAGGGCCGGGGGTGGCTTTGAGGCCGAATAGGGCATAACGGCCGAGATCTGCATTAAGGCCGATAGTCTCTGAATGAGCTGGTATGGCCGCCTTCTCGGCGGTCGCGTTGAGGTTGACGACTGTAGTTTCCACCAAATAAAATAGATGGCGCCATATTGAGCATGGCGAATGAAATTACCATATTTTCAGTCTCGTGAATCGCCGTGGTCTCTTCGCAGATTACAATGATTGGCGCTCCGAATACTGTGTACTACTTAATTTTCGAGAGGACTTAGTTTTCGCCAATTGCCTACAATTCGCGAAAGATAGGTCCTGCGAACAATTATGTTAAAATGTAAACACATTAAAATCTATTTTGAGATATTACCCCCCGCAAATTATTCCAAAACTCCAGCTTTTACATAATCGCGAAAAATAAGTCGTTTACAGTGGCGTTTACAGCGGGAGTGTAGACTTATGACATTTTTAAGAGTGTATCTGTCGGTGACTTCAAATACTTCGGTTTCGGGTTTGTTTTCACCCTTCACGGCCGGCACCAGTCGGTACGCTGCCATTGCCTATCCGAATTTTTCATTTATTTATTCCCTTTTCTGCGCTTTATCATTTCTTATTCGTTTGATCAGTAGTTTCTTCATCTGCATATTTGGATTATGTACACACACGCACACGTATTTCCAAATAAATGGTATGAATTTAGGGCGCCTTTTTGGTATAACATTTTAATATTTTCATCATCGGCTTTTTAAGAGTTCAGTGAAACATTTATTGTGCCTTTTCAATTTTCAGCACTTAAAGTAAATTAGTTATGTCTCTGCTTCTACCGGGCGGCTACGAAAACGATGAGTGAGTTTTATTTTAAAATATTATTTTAATCTTTTTTACAGCGAAACGTTGAAGAAACACATACTAGGAAATATGAAAAACACATGAACCATCAGAATGTCAGAACATGACAATTAACTTACCGTCGGAGTGCATTCTTGCCTTGAAGAAGTGTCACGTGTGTCGTTCGGTCTCTCTAATTGGCTCACGAGGGCATAGCCTTCGCACTTTGCTAAAAAATGTTGACACGGAGTGTAGCAAAAAAGAAAAGATAGTCGAAGCGGTCAAAGCGCTACATGTTTTATAAATCATAAAGGATCAAGCAATGAAACCAAAAAACGCAGTATTTGCCGCCACCGAGAGATACAATGTGCACGAATAAATAAAATAAATGTGTGGCGACATCTATCTTATATGGTGGCAACTAAAGTCATCAACCGCAACGCGACTTCCGAGAAGGCGGCCACACTAGCCCATTCAGAGACTATCGGCCTCAATGCAGTCCTCGGCCACTATGCCCTATTAGGCCTCAAAGCCACTCCCAGCCCTTCCACTCTTTTCGGCCGTAATGCACTCTCGGCCGTAATGCGACTAACGGCCGAAATGACAGTGACCCCACAATCGAGGGGTGTTACGCGAAAGCGAGACATGTCACGGGAACGAAGGCGATGTGCTCCGGGCTTTGAAAACGCTCCTAACTGCAAAAACAACAAACTTTTTTCTTCTTTTTTGTCGAAGCACAATTTTTTGATTTTTTGTCCATCTTGATACGGCATCAGCGCAAGAGCTAACATAAACAAAACAAAACAAAAGTTTAATACTCATACAACGACAACGCACCCACTGGGACTCGAGTCAAGGCAAGAGCAACCAACTACTAAAAGGAAAAAATTACACCATCTTCCCGAGGGGAACGATGGGATGATGCGGAGCATCGCGGATCGTTATTAACGGTGTTAGTAACGTTTTTGTCTTCAGTGGACGTAGCGTTGCTGTTAGTTTGTGGGGTGGTGCTGACGCTTGCTTGCGCCAACCCACTAACTGACGGGACTGTTGCTTCCATCACACTCATCGGAAGAACGGAGTGGAGTCAACAGCGCTGAACTGAACGCGCGCAAAAATTGGTTTGCTCTTTATGTTTATACAGCCTTGATGGAGATGCGCCTCAACAGGTAATCGGTCTCTTAGCTGTAGATGAGAAATTTAGCCAGTGCAGTACAACCGCTAACCTGGGGTTTTAACGTGCATCACGCAGTAGTGATCACACGAACGCGTGCAGGTACGAAACTCATCCAGATCGAAACGGGCGGGGGCGGCGGGGATCGAACCCAGGAGGTTCCCAGCGCAAGCTTTCGCTCCACGCTCCGAGCTGAGAAGCGTTAGCCCACTCGGCCACTTCCTCCCCTGAACGCGCGCAGCGTGCTATCGCTGCTTATATTCACACTTGAAGGAGAGGAGACTAGAGGAGGAGAGTTGCGCATGCGCGCGCGGTGTGATAGAAGCGAACGCACGCGAAGTGCACGCAGCTGGTAGAGAAAGAGAGCGCAGAGAGTAACGCGCAGCTGTTGGAGAGAGGGAAGGAGGAGAGTTGCGCATGCGTAGTGAGTGCGGACTACGACGCCGCGGGACATAGACCCGAGCAAGAGATGCTCCGCATCTAAAAAAAGAAATCAGTACGCATACATAGACAGAACACATCTGTCGAGAGAAAAGAATCGCGCGCTTGTTCTGCCAGTCTCTCGTGCTTCTGTCAAAATCCACAAAGGAGGAAGACAATCAGGGCCTAAACACCCGGGTCATTGTAATTTCGGCCGATAGTCGCATTACGGCCGAGAGTGTATTACGGCCGCGAGGAGCGGAAGGGCCGGGAGTGGCTTTGAGGCCGAATAGGGCATAACGCCCGAGAACTGCATTAAGGCCGATAAGTCCTCGGGGGTCGCGTTGTGGTTGATGACTCTAGTTGGCACCAAATAAGATAGATGTCACCACATATTTATTTTATTTGTCAGTGCACATTGTATCTCTCGGTGATGGCAAATACTGCGTTTTTGGTTTTATTGCTTCATCCTATACGATTAATTAAACATGTAGCGCTTTGAACGTTTCGACTAGCTTTTCTTTTTTGCTACACTCGTGTAAACATTTTTTAGCAAAGGGTGAAGGCTATGCCCTCGTGAGCCAATAGATAGGCGGAACGAAGCACGTGACACTTCTTCAAAGCAAGAATGCACTCCGACGGTGAGTTAATTGTCATGGTGTTCTCTCCATTTCCACGCTCCATTTCCACGAGAATTAATTGTCATGTTCTGACATTCTGATGGCCCATGTGTCTTTCATATGTCCTAGTATGTGTTTTCTTCAACGTTTCGCTAAAGGAAAGGATTGAAAATAAAATTTTGAAGTCAAGCTCACTCATCGTTTTCGTAGCCGCCCGGTAGAATCAGAGACATAACTAATTTATTTAAAGTGCTGAAAATTGAAAAGACACAATAAATGTTTCACTGAACTCTTAAAAAGCAGATGATTAAAATATAGGAATGTTATACCAAAAAGGCGCCCTAAATTCCTAGCATTTATTTTGATATACGTGTGCGTGTGTGTACATAATCAAAATAGGCTGATGAAGGAACTACTAATCAAACGAATAAGAAATGATAAAGCGCAGAAAAGCAAATAAATAAATGAAAATTCGGATAGGCAAGGCTGGCGTACCGACTGGTGCCTGCCGTGAAGGGTGAAAACAACCCCAAAACCGCAGTATTTGCAGTCGCCGACAGATACATTTTTAAAAATGTCATAAGTTTACTTTCCCGCAGGATACTGTAAACGACTTATTTTTAGAGATTAAGTCAAAGCTGGAGTTTTGGAATAATTTGCGGGTTCTAATTTTCGTGACGCGGTAAGATCTCAGTATAGATTCTAATGTGTTTACATTTTAACGGAATTGTTCGCGGGGACATTTTTTTCACGAATTGTAGGCGATTGGCGAAAATTAGGTCCTCTTGAAAATTAACTATTTTACAGTATTCGGAGCGCCAATCATCGTAATCTGAGAAGAGACCATGGCGATTGACGAGACTGAAAATATGTTAATTTCACCCGCCATGCTCAATGTGGCACCATCTATCTTATTTGGTGGAAACTACAGTCGCCAACCACAACGCGACCCCCGAGAAGGCGGCCACACGAGCTCATTCAGAGACTATCGGCCTTAATGCAGTGTTCGGCCGTTATGTCCTGTTCGGCCTCAAAGCCACCCCCAGCCCTTTCGCCCCTCTCGGCCTTAATGCACTCTCGGCCGCAATTCGACTATCAGCCTTAGCGAGATGCTCCCATTGTGAAGGCCACCGTGTTTTTCCGGGAAGAAGGCGATTTCGGGTGCGCGCATTGTTACCAAAGGTGCAGGATCGAGAGCGTAACCCAACACTTGAAGAGAAGTGGAAGGGGGAGCTCTCTTCTTTCGAGACTATCTTTCATAGGTCTCCACCTCGCGATTGTCCTACAAAATCAACTTACATTTATTTCTCGCTCGTGGCTTCCATGTACTGCGCGCAGCTAGTGAGATAGGGTATAGTTATAGCTGATTAACACGATGCATCTTTCTAACGCACAATAGTTTTACGAAATCAAGGTTTCGCTCAAATGGATAACTCGCACGTATAGTTCGACGCGCAATACCTTTGACGTATTGACTCGCGAGAGATGGCCCCAACACGGCTGAGTCTGGCTGTGTTCCAGACCCAACATCTAAATTTGACTCCCTTACCTGCTACTATTTCGTGCACATTTTGCGCCATATCGAAATGTAAGCACATGGCGAAAATTACGCTCGTTTTCCGCTCGATGAAATTTCACGCCAGCTCGTTATCTTCACTGGTACTTCGAGCGTTTCACAACAATGGAAAACGTTCAGCAAGAAAACAAAAGCGTACGATGGCATCATTCGTACACTCATAACTTCTATAACACCGAGCCGCCTCGTATCGTTTTGTTTTTCTTTCATTGTACTAATTTCTTTCTGCGCATTACGGCTGTTACGACGCCAAGTTCGTCTGCACTCTCGAATTCGAACTTAGGCTCACAGCAGGGACAGACCAGTTTAAATCAGGAAAATATAATTGACACATTCTATCTGAACACGTACTGTGCACAGCGAATGCAATAGTGAGTCAGCGTGCAAAACGCCGCTACACAACGCTACCATAACATCTCAGCGATTTTTGCTTAGCACCGAGTACGGAAAAGAGAAAACAGTTATTCATTCACGTCATCGAAGCTAATTTATCTAAAGCCCGAACACTCCGTAGATGCGGTCTACCTAAGGTTATATATACACTCGAACCGAAAGAGATAAGACATTGCAAAAATGGTTACACTGAATAAGTGAATGTAACGGGCGCAATTACCAACCGACGGTTGCGCTCCTTCAATACCATTCCTAATTGTCACTGTACACCTTGGACACAATTTGGGGAGCAACACATGTATATTTACATCGCCGCCCGAGGTCTTCATACAACGTGTAGTGCTGGCCAAAATAATTATAATGCTAACCTGACTCTCAATCGCTCACCGCAAACTCTACGATTTTGAAAAGGTGGTACTGTACGTCACTGAGGTAAAAACCCAAGCTATAGAAACGACCGTCATAAAAAGGGGACCGACATTTTTATTCCTACCTCCGAACAGAGACGAGTGCCACCCACTGCATCACACAGCACAGAGGCCGGACTCGGCCGCCGCGCGTATTATCACTGACGTCCGAGGCAATGCAAACGGAGCTGGCTGACCAGAGACATACCAAACGCGCGCGAAGGAGGAAAAAACCATAGAGTAATATTCACAAGGTAAAGAGCGGACACTGCCATATGCCCAAGCGGCCCCAGCGGCGCAGATAGACGATTGATAGGTAGCGCTCCTAGCGGGCGTCATTAAACATAATCTAATTCCGGTTCCGGTCAAGTTAGTTTCGGTTTCGGTTTGGGCGTTTCTGCTCCGGTTCTCCGGTACCCTTCTCGCTCTCTTTCCTTCCCGCCTCGCTCCTCGCTCGGCTCTCAGGAGCTCCTCGACTCCCGAAGCCGCTGTTTTTTTTGTTTTTTGTTTTTCTAATATTGACGCACTTATATTTTACATTTTACGATAGAATCCGTGCAAAATGTGTCACACAATATTTCAACTTACTTCACAAAACAGAGGTGTATTTCTTGTTTCTTTTCCTATTGCAAAACATCGAAGTTACACAATAGCCACATTGACTCTTGGCCGGTGGAGCATTTTGGGGTCAATAACTGTAAGTGGTTCGAAAACATTTTATTGGAACACATTCATTTATACATGATTTAATTCAAAAGCTCTGTATGTTTTATGCGAAACTGTTACTCACAAAAATAAATTAATATGGAGGAGTTCGGCATATCGTACACTTTGTAATAGATTCTTAGCAGAACCAAGTTAACAAAAACTTTCAACTGAGAACATGCTGAATGATCCATTCACTTTCACGCCGACTCGGGCACGGGAAGTAAGTATAGGAATATATCAAACATTGCTATCATTACCATTCATAAAAGTATAATAAGTGTACGAGGCACACACCGTACAGTACAAATTCCCAATTTCCGGCTAATATAAAATGCGCCAATTTGCATAGCCTCAAACTCATTGCGGGCAAGCTATTAACAAACAATGAGAGCTCTATTCGAAATCTGACACGATTCAACGTCCCTAAACCTTCCCCGAAATTTTTCAGGTATCGCTTCAGAAAAAGCGACTAAAAAGCTATGGACAGTGGATATAAAAGTGGATACATTTTCTTTCGAATATTTTAGCTTCCATACACTATTTTCTATAGGAATTCTGTAGAAAGTAAATATTTTTTTTTTTGTTCGGGAGCCGTGATACACATTTGCTGGAAAAAGGGGGAAACAAATGTTTGGAGTGCAAGCAGCACCGCACAATTAATAACGCTTTCTATTTTCGGTTTGGCAACCGCCTCCGTTAATACACTATTAACAGTTAACCTGTCTAGCTACTTACCTGCCACTGAAGAGTGCAACCGAACTTGTCCGAATTCCGGTTAAGTAATCGAACATGCCAATTCAAGCGCGTATTCTGCAAAGCATTTTTAAAAACCTTTCGTGGCACTCCTCTGAGCAAAGGCTAAAACCACCCAGACCTCAAAGTGTGCGATACAAGGCGGCATAGACTCCTCGAACATGTGCCACACTCTCTATTATAGGAAGAAAGTGATTTTCTAGTTGCTGAATGAAATTAAAGGCAGCCTGTGGTGGTACTACTTAGTTTCCGAAGAGTTTTCCTGGCACGTGGTATCCTTCAAGCACAAGGAAGCACTGGTGAGGCCTGGTCAAGTTATCAGACTCATCCCATAGCAGCTGAGAACAGCCACAGCTGTAGGTTGTCTGTTGAAGCACAAGCTTGATCAAATAGCGCCACGCGTAATAAGTGGACGAGTCACCAATTACGTTAGACCTGAAGTCTGATGCCAGCTCAGAAATATCCTCTAGTGGCGGGAAGTTATGAATTGGAAAACATCCAACATTTTCTGAAATCGAACTTCCATGGTGCGAAGGTATTGGCGACTTCTTTTACCTGAAGAAGACCGTTTGGTCGAAACGTTGTTCCCCTCCTTTCCTTGGGCACTTATCTTTCGCTTCATATTCCTACTAAGACACTAACAGTGCCCGGCAGAACCCACATCCTCAGACTCCTTGAGGAGGTCAGCCTTGTCATGCTCTACGTTTCCAATGTTCGACAGTTTGAACAGTTGCTTTATCCCTGTGTGCTTTAGTCCGGTGAAACTGATGCAGTTTCGGGTTGTGTTGCAGCCCAGCATTTGTCGTATATAGTTCCAAAAGGTTTTTCAAGTGGGTCTTGCTGCAGGCGTCGTGAAAGTAAGAACTTAAAGTCAGGCTGTTTGAAAGCTCATTTCAGAGCACGAGGACAGTTTTTTTTTTTATAGTAACTTGCCACCCTATGATGGCTTGTGGCTGCCTCCTACTTTGGAACTGCCATGCTGAAGTCCATCAGAGTTGCTGGTGAAGGAAATCGAGTATTTCAGATTTTCCCTTCAGAATGCCATGACCAACTTCTGCCCTGTCTTTTGAATTGTGAGCTATTTAGCAATCAAAAAGTATGTACAAGCTATCACAGAAATAGGCTGTAGCCATGGCTGCCTCAGGAAGCTCCTTGGCATAAACAAGAAATAGGATTGCAAGAAAGAGTGAGGCACTCAGTACCTGTGCGGCCGATTTACTTCCATGTTACTGAAAGGTTTTTGAAAAATGTCTCTCAGTAAGTTTCGGAGCACATGCAAGCTCATTTCACGGGTAGAACGATAAAGTTCAACAATATGGGGACGACTCAATGACCTCATTTCCAATGCAAAGTTTCTGTGCTTGGAGATTGCTCTTTGTTCTTTGGGGAGATGCGGAACATCAAA
This sequence comes from Ixodes persulcatus, assembly GCA_013358835.2. Lineage (NCBI taxonomy): Eukaryota > Metazoa > Arthropoda > Arachnida > Ixodida > Ixodidae > Ixodes > Ixodes persulcatus. The sequence goes on along the minus strand of JABSTQ010002245.1, from coordinate 34 downwards.
CATAAAGTAACACATATTCGTTGTCATCAAAAAA
>JABSTQ010002244.1:0-34497 GCA_013358835.2 Ixodes persulcatus | reverse complement strand
AAAGGCAAATCCACTTTACAAAAGACGTTGGCCATGCGACAATTATCGCGTTCATGTAGGCTTAGGAATGGCAGAATCGAGAGACTATCTAAAAAATGCAGCGAGGTCTTTGCTCATGCTTTGCGATTTAAGTGAGGTAAAGCAAAGCGAAAGCCTCCTTCATCATTCGTTGCTGACTGATGCGCCCGATATTGCAGCTACATAGCGAGCGGCGCTCACTCACCGGGGTGCCGCTATGTTTCCCCGCATCCCTACCGAGCCAGTCACGTGATTTCCAAATCCCTCTCCTAGGTACTGCGGCTAACTTTAGCCGCGGTTAGCGCTTCGAGCAAACGGGCCCAGAAGCAGCGTTTCTTCCTTCGAGAAGCAACTCCTGCAAAATCTACTTTGCGGAGCGCATGAATAACCTCAAAACTTCCCTTTTTCTTAGTGGGACAACGAGCGTCAATCAATCAACCAATCAAACTTTATTTTTCAGAAAACGTCCGGAGTGAAATCCAGACAAGAAGCTTTCAGAAAACAAAGCCTGCTCATAAGCTCATGGTTGGGTGTGTTCAGGTAAGATCATGCACGGCTGTCCAGTTGACATTTTGTTTTATTCGTATTTTTATATGTTACTCCCCCAATGTGTGGAGGGTACGGAATCACAAAAGGTTTTGCGAGAAAAATTTTATTTCTCGAGAAAACAAAAAAAATGTCTACATCAAGGCGGTAAACCCGTTTTGGCGTCTTGTCATTTCTGCCAAGTTTGACGGCATGTAATAGACAAGAAACAAACAATATAAAACTCAAGAGTTTTTTCGCACATATCAGTCTATTCACGAACTCATCTCTGTTACGTCACGGCGCGGTGGTGGCGCGTCGGGCGCACTTCCGGTCTGGGGCTGTGGGCGGAAGGCCCCACGTGTATTCTGACGTTGTTTTGAAAGGAACCATACAAAAACCCGCCTTTTCGTCAAAAGCCGCGACTGGGGCTGTACCAAAAGTGCCGAGACAGGTTTGAAGGTCAGTTTTCACGTGCTCGGTTCGTCCGAGAACGTGAATATGTGCTGTGAAAATGGAAAACCAGACGCCGTCGGACCACGATTTCTTCGGCGGAAAGCACTTTGGGTTCAATTCACGGATATTTGTGGTCAACACATTTATTTGTTTTGTTCCAACATGAACGCCGGAAAAACCGTCAGTTGTAAGGACCAGCTGCGGACTACGTTCAGTGCGTCTTCAAGTTACGGCGCCCGATCGTTCGAACTGTCGTCTGCTCTTTCAAACGTTTCTGCTTGTCGTCAGCTCTTTCTTTTAGACGACACCGGCCCGTAGGCCAAATGTCCGCCCGGTACTTGCGATAAGAAGTGAGTCCAGGCCTCGAAACACTTATGTTTGAAGGGTGGGAAGCAGGCTCGATGTAAACAGTAGAGAAAAGGAGATGTTGATCATTGTTACCAGTGGCCATCACCGACTTGTTAGCATGATTCACTTGTGTCCGATCTGCTTGCGATTTTCAGTATCGACGTCGCCATGTCAGCTACGGTTCAAGCTTTTGCAGCCCGAGCGACGTCGCGACTGAAAATTGCGAGCGAAATCTCATCATGCGAATCAGGCTTTAGCGTACATACTGCGGCGTCCACGCGGAATGAAACGCCGCATGTCACGTTATTCACGCGAAGTTTTGCGGTTGTAACGAGCCCCGGTAATTTCGCTGAGGCCGCTCAAGTAGTCAGACATCGCCAGGACGACGTAGAATCAACAATTCGAACGCGAAAAAGGGCAGGGGGACTCACACCGACGCCGACAACATCGCATTTCAATAGTTTTTTTTATGGGCCACGGCGAGCTTCTTGCCCACACTCCATCGCGCATGCGCGGCGCCGGTGATGTCCGCTAGGGGCGCTCCGGTTTGTTTGTAAACATGAGTTGGTGTATAATGGCAATACATGAAACAATTTATAGAATTTTGGAAAATATATATCGTGCGTAAAAAATGCACAAACATGGCTACTTGGACGTTTTTACCTTATGTTTGTGATTTGTTATCTCGTAGAGTTTTTCAGATATATCGTTTACATTTTTTCCACAGGTTCTTCACATAAGGGTCTATTGTCTATATATAATATGTCTCTCTGACTTATAAATAAAATTATTTACAGTGCTCTAAACATAGTTGAAAACGAAAAGTCCCGCAACTTCAACGTGCAATTAAAAACAAAACATCTTACTTTCTTTTAAATTTCGGTGAAGCATTCTATACTATATTGCCCTGTTTTTATTTTATTAAAAACATGTTGCATTATTTTGTCTCTGTCAGAAATACAACACTTCGAATTGCAGGAATTTGGCTACGTTGACATTTCAACTAATATTGGTTCGCTGTTATCTCGTGAGATTTTCAAGCTTTACTATTTATTTTTTACTCATATATTCTTCTCAAAAGGATCTATCATAGATGCATATTTTGTTGTTCTCGTTTAAAATTGAAAATATTTACAGCGCTTCAAACATGTCTCAGTGTAAAATGCTCTGCAAATTCAACGTGCAACTAAAAAAAACAAGCCGATTTTGTTTTAAAGTTTAGGTAAAGTATACTGCACCACATTGCCGTGCTTTTTATTAAAATGCGTGTTGCTTTATTTGTCCCGTTTAAAACACCAGAGCTTCGAATTGTACTATGTACACCCTCCAGATCAACATTTTTGTTGCTAGCTGCCGCGGCTTCAATTATTCCTACGTTCTATAAAAGAAACTTATCATAATTTTATATTTTCTTTAATTTTTGGCCAAGTTTCAATTTGATATAACTGACTCTATAAACACATCTATTAAGCATTATTTTAAAGCTTCAAGTGCATCCGTCCTGTGACGAGCCCGCCCCTCATGCTTATTTCAAATGCCGCTGCTCGGTATACGCGTGACCTGAAACACAACTTCCCAGAAACTGAGAAACTGAACAGCCCGGCTTGCGCTCTCGAAGTAAGAATCGAAAACACCAATTGTGTTCGGTTCTTACTTTGAGACATGTTTGAAGTGCCGTAAAGATTTTCAATTTTAAACGAGAACAACAAAATATACATATACGATAGATCCTTTTGAGCAGAATATATGAGTAAAAAATAAATAGTAAAGCTCGAAAATCTTACGAGATAACAGCGAACCAATATTAGTTGAAATGTCAACGTAGCCAAATTCCTGCAATTCGAAGTGTTGTATTTCTGAAAGATACAAAATAATGCAACATGCTTTTAATGAGAAAACGGGGCGATAGAATGCTTCACCGAAATTAAAAAAAAAATCTAAGATGTTTTGTTTTTAAATGCACGTTGAAGTTGCGGGACTTTTCGTTTTCAGCTATGTTTAGAGCACTGTAAATATTTTTATTTATAAGTCAGAGAGACACATTAAACATAGATAATAGACCCTTATGTGAAGAACCTGTGGAAAACATTTTAACGATATATCTGAAAAACTCTACGAGATAACAAATCACAAACATAAGGTAAAAACGTCAAAGTAGCCATGCTTGTGCATTTTTTACGCACAATATATATTTTCCGAAGTTCTATAAATTGTTTCATGTATTGCCACTATACACTACTATGTGCGAAAAAACTCTTGAGTTTTATATTGCTTGTTTTTTGTCTATTACATTCCATCAAACTTGGCAGAAATGACAAGACGCCAAAGTGGGTTTGCCGCCTTGATGTAGTCTTTTTTTTTTTTTTGTTTTCTCGAGAAATAAATTTTTTCTCGCAAAACCTTTTGTGATTCCGTTCCCTCCACACATTGAAGAGTAACGTATAAAAATACGAAGAAAAACAACAATGTCAACTGGACACGCGTGCATGATCTTATCTGAACACACCCGGTTAGTGAATCTCCGACGCACCTCAAGGGGCAAGCACGCTGGAACTCTACGAGAGACGCTGCAAAGTGGCAGACACCTCGGTCTTAGCGTCAGCGCGTTCAGCATGGAAACTATAACGCTTTGAAGGCACTTTACACAGCCCGAAGAAATCGGTTTCTCAACGTATCGGCTGCGATTTACTACAGAGGTGCAAGCGGGTGCTGGATGTTTAGAGTGAAAAAAAAAGCAAAAAAACTTACCTTGTTCGCAAGAAATTAAAAAAAAAAAAAATACAGAAACTTGTCCTGGGCAATTGGCGCCGCCACTTTGCGGACGATGCACGCGTAGAGAAAAATGCTGCCGACAGATGGCACACGCCCCGTTGAGGGGCCGATTGGGGTTCTTTTGAGGGATCGGCTGCTGCTATCAACCGTACCGGCCTGCGCTCCCTCTACAGGGGGGTACGCCATCTGTCGGCTGCACTTCTTTCTACGCGTGTATCGTCTGCGAAGTGGCGGCGTAGATTGCCCAAAACAGGTTTATGCTTTTTTTTTTTTTTAAGTGAAAAGTTTTTAGATCATGATTTCAGATTAGGTGATCAAGCCTCACAAAAACGTAACCGCGAATTTTGTCGCTAAATTTAGCGGGGAAATTTATCGGAAAACTGAATTTGTGCGTAGGTCGCGTGACATCGAGCCATGTGACGTCATTTTCTCCGATAAATTTAGCGGGGCCACCTCGGTGGCTCCGAGGCAAAGGGCCGGCCATACGGATCCCCAGGTGGCGGGTTCGAATCCCGGCCGAGGTGCCCGCAATGTGATGGAGGTTTATTGCGGAGAAGGCGCCATCTAGGGCTTTCGGTTGCACGTCAAGAGATCCCCAGTTTGTCCAAATTAATCCTCCGTTCTCCGCTGGGGTGTGCCAGATGTCCGTCGTTGGTTTGGCACGTAAAACCCTCAAACTTGACTTTAAGAAATTTAGCATGAAAATTCCCCGTTTAATTTAGAGGGCAATGGGCTGGAGAGGAGTTGGTGAAGTCAATGGGGTGCGGAGGAGTCAACGAGTCATTGGGTCGAGTTTATAGTCGGCGGATTCAAGTTTGGTGCACAGGAGTGGAGAGTCCCGGAGGCAGAGCTCGAAATGATATGCCTGGAGGTTACTAGCGCTTAACCAAGCACGTTCCACGTAGCTACAAAATTTCGAGGCAATGTGCGATACTTTATTTCTTCTTTTGAACGAGGTAAGTTTATTCCTTGACTATTTCATTGTAAACTTCCACCACCTGCTTGCAGCTTTAGTAAATCTCAGCGCGGGCCGTCTAAAGTGCCTTAAAAGCATTAACTTTACATGCTGTGGCCTCGCGCTCGTTATAAGACGCTGCAAGACGCGCTGTCGGCGACGCTGACGCATGCCAGGCAGGCGTCACCGCGTGGATCCACTTGTAGTGACGTGGGGGGGGGGGGGGGGGGGGGAGAGAGAGAGAGAGACGCAGGCCCTCCTAGGTGATATCAATTATGCGGAGCGCAAGATCGTCTGCTTCTTGCGTAGCCGCGGCGTCAGAACGACGTCGAATTTTGATTGGCTTCGATTGAAAAGATGGTGGGTAAACCTCAATGCAGGCTACCTTAAGGTGTACCCGTTCTTTTTTTCTTTTTTTCAATCAGCCAACAAGAGCTTGGAGTCCTGGCATCATCGCAACCCCTGTGCAAAAATCAGACGAATTTTCGCTTCGCATACTGGAAATGCATCTCATAAAGCCGACTATTTGTAGCGACACGTACGATGTAAAAGTAAGGTTTACTCCTTCCTTGAGGCCCGAAAAGAACGAGTTATTTCATAAATTTTCACGTATCGCGTTCCTAATGAGACATGGCTCCTATATTGTTACTTGTTGAGTTAGAAGTCACGACTTCCTTTTTTTTTTCTTGGTAAAATGAAAACAAAATATTGATGCGCTCATTTAGGAGTAACACTATTTCGTTACCTGTTGTGAAAATACCTCGTGCGTATGTGTTCAAGCAGGAACGAAACAGGGCGATTAAAGCTGATTGTTAGCAATTTCAGCTAAAAGAAAAGGTTATATACTGTTGTGTATGCCAAAGTACTGTTCTCAAGACGATGAAGCAAACACTGAGCTCGTGCGCGCTCTTGAGCTAGAAGGGCTTCGAGCTCTATGAAGACGGACCTTTTTATATCACCTCTCTCTGACCTGTGTATAGATACAAATGGTTGAGTAAACCCATGTAACACAACATGGTGTCAGAAATTGTGGGACTCGATCAACTATTATCGTTACCGTAAGTGAGCAGCCGCCTTGGAGAAGAGCCTCGGACGACCCGCTTGCCCTAATTCTGAGGATGGATACGAAGCAAGCAGCCTCATCGGTGCAAGCAGCGCCTGCAATGCCATATCAACTCAGCGCGTTTGAATCATTCAAGTTTAAAACAGAACAATGGATGACTTGGAAACGCCGCTGGAATAGGTTTCGCTCAGCGTCCGGATTACATCTCCATCCACAGGCTGATCAGGTAAACTCTCTTATTTACTTGATGTAATCTGCAGCAGAAAACATCTATGCGACGCTCAATATCCCAACCCCTGAAGCCGACAACTACGTGTCTGTCATCAAGGCTTTTGAGGCTCACTTCATTGTCAAGAAGAACATTGTTTACGAGCGCGCGATGTTCAACGGTCGTGTTCAAAAAGACGGCGAAAATGTCGCGGGCTTTATTACTGCAGTCTACACATTGAGCAGGACGTGCGAGTATGGCCAGCTCAGCGACGAGCTCATTCGCAACCGTATTGCCGTCGGCGTTCGCGAAAAACGGCTGTCCTCGAAGCTTCAATTAGAAAGTGAATTAACGCTCGAAAGGGCAATACTCCTCTCGAAACAGACTGAAATTGTCGGCAGACAACAAGACGCCCTCAGAGAAGAGGAAGCCACACCATCTGCTCAGGTTCAAGTCGATCGCCTTAAAGGGTTCAGGAGGCAAACGACACCAGCAGAGAAGCAAAACTCATCTACCAAGGAGTATCAATCTTGCTGCTGGTGCGGTGGCAACGCTGTTCACCCACGGAAGGAATGCCCAGCGTCGAAAAACAAGTGCCACAGATGCAGAAAGCAGGGCCACTTTGCCACTGTCTGCAAAGCCAAGTCACGTTTTCTGCATCAGATCTCAGAGCCTGCAACACTTCCCGAGAAGAGTGGCGAAGACTTCTGCCTTACAGGAACTGTGGTGTCCCCGAGTAAACTTGTACCTTGGCGAGTCTTGCTCCGCGTCGGGGGCGAAGATTTGAATTTTCGATTGGACACTGCTGCCGACGTCTCTGTCGTGCCAGAACACATACTGTCCAAACTACAAGCCAATGTTGGTCTTCAACAACGTGACAAGGTTCTTCTTGGACCAACTATCAAACGTCTTCAGGTTCTTGGGGTGCTGCCAGCACCAGTCACTTTCAAGGACTCCCATGTGACGGGTATGTTCTATGTCACGAAAAATGTAAAACGAATCACTTCTCGGTTTGGACCTCATACAAGCTCTCAACATCCTTCAACGAGTAAATCAGGTGTCAACTACACAAGCGCTTGATCCAACCAAGGAATATCTCTCGCTTTTTAACGGTCTGGGGGAAGCCGCATATACGTGCGAAATAAAGCTTAAGTCTGATGCTTATCCCGTGGCCCTTTCGTCGCCTCGTCGCATACTAGTACCACTTCAAAAAGCAGTAGAACAACAACTTCAGAACATGGAAAAGGAAGGGGTAATTACTAAAGTTCAAGAACGAACAGACTGGTGCTCCCCTATGGTGGTGGTTCCTAAGACGAATGGTGACGTCCGCATCTGCGTAGACTACACGTCACTCAATAAAAGTGTTTTAAGGGAGTACCATCCAATCCCGAGTGTAGAACCACTTCTAGCAACTCTGGGACGAGCGAAAATATTTTCTCACCTCGATGCATACTCTGGTTTCTATCAAATCGAGTTGCATCCAAACTCAACGTTGCTTACAACTTTCATTTCACCCTTCGGCTGGTACAAATTCAATCGCCTTCCGTTCGGTATCTCATGCGCGCCAGAGATATTTCAGAGGATGATGCATCGAATTCTTGAAGTGTTAGAAGAGGTCACGTGTCATATCGACGATGTCCTGATTTGGGCCAACACACGAACTTAACTCGACATTTGTCTTCGAAGAGTTCTCACAAGACTGGAAGAAAATGGGATTACCCTAAATGTTAAAAAGATGCGTGTTCGGTCAAGAACAAATCCAGTTTTTGGGACACGTAATCGACCACACGGGTGTTAGCCCTGACAAGGAAAAAATCTCCAGTATCTTAGACATGCTTCCTCCTGAGAACACGACGGAACTCAAAAGGTTTCTCGGTATGGTTAACTTTATAGCAAGATTCATACCTAACCTCGCAGATGTACTTCAGCCCCTGCGAGAGCTTCGTTTGGGAGACGCCACAACAGCAAGCGTTTGAGAGGGTTAAATCAAGTCTGAAATCTCGACCGGTCCTGGCCCTATACTTCCCAACAAAGGCCATGATGTTATCTGCCGACGCCTCCAGCTACGGCATCGGAGCCGTACTCATGCAGCGGCAGGAAAATGACACCCTCCGGGCTGTCGCCTATGTTTCAAAATCCTTAACTGACACAAAAAAAGCATATTCACAGATCGAAAAGGAAGCCCTCGCGATCACCTGGGCTTGTGAAAAACTGAAAGACCATCTCGTTGGGCTAACTTTCCACATCGAGACAGATCACAAGCCTCTCATCCCACTGTTCACGAGAAAGCCCGTGGACGACCTTACACCCAGGCTTCAGCGAGTGCGCCTCCGCATGATGCGGTATGACTTCACAATGGAGCATGTCCCGGAAAAGGACCTTGTCGTTGCCGACACACTTTCGAGACAACCTCTCAAGAGCGAAGACAGTCTTTGCATCGCAGAGGAGGTTACAGCATTTGAACACGCGCTCATTCGACACATAGAGGCTCCAGATGTAGGCTTAGAGCAACTGTTGGCAGCTCAAGAATGCGATCCCATCATATGTGCTTTAAAAACGTACATTGTCGAAGGATGGCCTAAAAGTAAATCACAGGCACCTCAGAACTGCCTTTTGTGCTGGCAGTTTAAAGAGGAACTCAGATTGCACCATGGCCTTATTATGAGAAACTCCAGGTACTGTACCTTATACCTCTGTCATTGAGGCCCTCGGTACTACAGTTCCTGCATGAAGGCCACGAAGGCATTGTCAAGTGTTCAAGGAGGGCCCAAGAATCGTGTTGGTGGCCTGACATCAGCAGAGACATCTCGAACATGGTTGAAAGATGTGCAAGCTGCCTACAGCAGAGGCAGCACAGAAGCCAACCGCTCATTCCAAGTTCACTCCCAGATAGTCCCTGGCAAAAGGTGGCAATGGATCTCTTCTACGTTGAAGGCAAGAACTATCTTCTTGTCACCGATTATTTCTCTCGCTTTTCTGAAGTAGCCCTCCTCGAAGATCAACGACCAGAAACAACCATTATGAAAGTAAAGTCTATATTTGCTATACATGGCATACCTGAAACTGCCATAACAGACAATGGTCCCCAATTTTGGTCTGCGTTCGTGACATTCAGCAAAGAATGGGGCTTTCGCCACATCACATCAAGTCCTAAATATCCCAAAATCAGCGGCGCAACAGAAGCTGTCGTAAAGATTGTGAAAATGAAATTTAAGAAGTCAGCCCACCCGTATAGAGCACTTCTGGCATATCGCGCTACACCACTAAGTTGTGGATTCAGTCCAGCAGAGCTCCTATTTAGCAGGAAGCTGCGGACCCAGGTGCCGATATCACCCCAACTGCTTCATCCTAGAGTACCTGACTTTTCCCTACTGCGGGAGACTGAGCGCAAATCAAAAGACAAGCAAGCGTTTGATTTTAACAGACGACACGGTGTCATCAAACTATCAGAGCTTCAGCCGTCACAAAAAGTGTGGATAGCGGACTTAAAGAAACAAAAAAGGACAGTTCTCAGGATGGACGACGCGCCGCGCTCTTATTGGGTTGCCACTAAGGATGGCACCATGAGGCGAAATGCTAAGTTCCTCATCATTAACCGAAGTGCGAACATTGAAGACGACGAGATTTCGTGGGATGGTTTACCGGATACAAGCTCACACAGCAGACATCAAACTGACGAGCCTCTCATCGTTCAACCAGAGCCACAACCTAGCTACACCAGACGCTCAGGAAGACTAGTGAAGCCACCGAGTCGATTTGGATGCTAAGAAAAGGAAAAAAACAAACAAACAAAGGGAGATGTTGTGTATACCAAAGTACTGTCCCGAAGACGATGAAGCAGACACTGAGCTCGTGCGCGCTCTTGAGCTAGAAAGGCTTCGAGCTCTATGAAGACGGACCTTTTTCTATCGCCTCTCTCTGACCTGTATATAGATGTAAATAGTTGAGTAAACCCATGTAACACAACATATACAGATATCCTTTTTATTCCACTGAATAAATACTTAGCTAAAATTCAAGGACAATGACAAAAAAAAAAAAAAGTGGGGTGTGTGTATGTTTATACAGCCTAGAACTTAGTCTGACTAAACGGGCGACTTGTCTTCCAGCTGTAGATGGCAAATGTAGCCAGTGCAGTAGAACCTCTAGCCTGGTGTCTTTAACGGGCATCACGCAGTAGTGATACACGACCGCACACCAGGAAGATGCTCATCCAGATCGAAACGGGTACGGGTGGGGATCGAACCTAGGATCCTTGGATTCTGCAGCGCGAGCTTTCGCTCCACGTGCTCCGTGGCTGGTGTGCGCTGGCCCACTCGGCCGACCGACAACTTCACTCGATCAACTCAGTTGGCAAACTCCCACGGAGAAAGTGATCCCTTCTCGTACCCCCCAGCCGGGCTAACGCTGTTCGAAGCGCCAACATTCTTGCTCGCTGCGGCGCGTCTTGCAACAGCAGTTCAAAACACGGCCGCAGCGGGCAAGAAGGATGACGCTTCAAACAATATTTCCGACTCTAGGCGCTATCAGAGGAAACTGATGTGTGTCAGCGCTTGTCTTAGAAGGGATAACGCTCTCATTGGGAGTTTCCCAACTGAGTTGATCGAGTAAAGTTGACCGCAACCCGACGGAAAGTAGACACGCGCGACGGGACCGTAGGCACGCAAGCGCTTGGAACGACGACAAAGAGAGAACGCTGAGAGCGTAGACATCGCCTGAGTTTTTGTTGACGCACACCGAAAATGCACAGAACCTTAGCCATAAACAGCTTCGCTGTAATACGTTTTAATAAGAATTCAGGACGGTCTCTCGAGACAAGCATCAGGATCAAACTGTGGCGAGAAGGCATCTGGTGAACGTTCTTCTTCCTTTGCTCTTAAATGTTCGGAGGCAGTGTTGTTGTTTTTTTTTTTTTTTTGCACACGTTTTGCGTTCTTATCGGCTGAGTCAACTTCAGTAACCAGAAAAATCAAGGATCGTCGACTGCATGATAACTATCAGACGTCAGAACTATCGCAATGCAGAAGAAATGAGTGTATGCGTGAGTTAAGCATCTCGAATATGTCCCTGAACCGACTTCTTGAGCTGTGTTGCCGGTGGAGCCACGGAGACTACTTCTGAGGTCGACCAACTCTAAGCAGCGTGGTAATGGAAAGAATGCTTGCATGCAAACGAAAAGGAAAAGGGGAAAAGCACGTTCACCAGCATGGCCGCGGACCCTAACCCGGATGGGGAGCGGCGTTTCTGGAAACCGCCTGAGACAACAAATTGAAAATGCGTGAGTAAGTCTAGCAAGTAAAAGCGTTTACAATTTCAAACGCTCTTTACCCCTAAATTGCCATGTCTAAACGATAACTCCCGTCTAAAAAAAAAAGAAAATCTTAGCACACTTGCGGTAGTTTTAAGGCTAAAAATGTGTTTTCCACCTACAGGCCTTCCCTTATTTAGGCATATGTATATGTCTTTTACTGACTTCACATCAAGTGAAATACGCGGCTTGCGCGTGACGTCATCACACCATGGTGTTGGCAATTTCTTCTTGTTAAAAACAGATTGGTAGTGCGAAGTGTAGGCTGTAAAAGACATGCACTCGACAGCAAGATCACCGCCCTGGCGGTTTATGTGACCTCCTTGCAAACTATGTATTGTGGTGGCTTTGCTGCCGAGCGCATGCCTTCTGCAGTGTGGAATTCTCGCGGGATAATGGGCTTGTCTAGGAAAAACCAAGAAGGAATGCCCACCTGCATGGAGCGATGACGCCATGTGCAAGACATGTACAGGGCTGGAACCGTACAAAAGCGAAGCGCAAGCGCGTTGCTCACGACTTGTATGCACTCACTTGGGCAAGTAAACTGCAGCCCTCATTGAATGCATGTCGGATACGAGGTTCCTGAAGCGCTGCCCAGTCAGGCTATGCTTCAGCCTATCCACTCCGTCGTTTTCCCGAGGCAGCAGGATGGTCATGCTAAGGTTGTTGCTTCGGTACGGCAAATCCACGACGACGGCGTTCAGAGCCTTTGAGACTGCATATTTAACGGTGAAAGTGTTGCTCATGGTGTCAACCTGAGCACCTGTAACACCGTCATTGAGGAACTGCCGTTTCGTGGTGTTTTTCTTAGAGAAGAGTGCGTTCCAAGCTCCCTTGAAGTAGACGGCGTTCAGGAGCACCAGCTTCGTCTCAGGATCGAACTGGTGGTCGACGAACTCTTGAATCTGGTAGTAGGTGTGGCGTTCCACCCACACATTAACGTACTTCACCAGGAACTGTCCCGATTTCTCGAAATCGACCTTAAGGAGCGCCGCACCGAAGGAACGCTTCAGCGTTTTCTCGTAAATGTACGAGACGTTGAAGCTTTCGTCAATCAGCACAGCGTTCGCCACTTGAAGATTGGGCCACAAGGCATCCACAAACCCTGTTTCTTTAGCACGCTGGGCGAACGCACCCAAGACGTCCGAGAAAGTCATTACGAAGGCGGGAAATTTCAGTTGGCGGAAAAGTATCTCGTTGCTCTTTCCCTGGCTGCCAGCGTAGAGCATACCTACCATGCTGGAAACGCCGTACGGCGAAAAGAAGATGTTTCCTTCTTTCGAGGTCGGCAGAGCTCGCAGTAGATCAAACCCAAGGTTGTTACTCACAGTGGTCAGTTGATTGCCAATGGCCATGCATATCACCAGGAGGAACGTGAGAGCAGATAATAGTGTCATATTAGCGTTATTCAGCGGAACAAGTGGGGCACTGTCCTTCAGTATGGCTGAAACGCGGACTGCAAGAGGCTTACTGAGAAAGGAACGTTGTTCAAGATGGGCAACGTGCATCTGCGGCACGGGTGGAGCGCGTGCAGCTCTCTTATGTACTAGATCGTATAATTAGTGGCAGATGTAGTTCGGAAATATTTTAGTCTCTAGTCAGATTGGTCACCCAAAGGTGAAAAGGGGAATGCATAAATTTTTCTACTTTCAGTAAATACCGCCTAGGCTTATTCATTTAAATTCATAACCTTGGAAACAAGCGTTTGTTGTTGTTGCTTTTCGCCACGCAAAGCCACTCGCAAAAAAATATCAAGAAAAACAAGTGCCGTTCACCTCTTCAACTCGCAGTCAGAACGAGTGCCACGTGAGAAATCCAGAAATATAATCGTTTTGACTGTTTTGAGCGCCTTTTGAGGCATTTTTTAAAAATAAAAATATTTAAGAGACAGTCGTGACAAAACGCTTGGCCGTACGTACTGGAGATGCCCCTAATCTTAAACTAAAGACCATGTCGAGAAAACTAAATATAGTTGTATTTGCGTATTTGTGTAAATAAACTCGAACTGTTAAATTTCATTTCGACTTGATAAACGAGATGGCGACTCTATACTAAATGCCTCAAACAGGAGATTTTCTTCTCGTGGTTTTTCTCTCGAGCTCGAATTCGACCGCGATTGTAGCTCGTGTATGTAAAGCTCGCGCTGCGAAGCCCACTGATCATAAATTCAATCCCCGCCCTGCCCCCTTCAATCTGGGTAAGCATCGTGCTGGCTTGCGGTCATGTATCACTGTTGCGTGATTAACGTTAAAGACGTCAGACTAGCGGCGATATACTGCACCGGCTTTTATCTCCAACGAAGACACCAGACGACCGGCTGACTTCCTTCCCGCTGTCTAAACATACACACACCATAATTACATTTGATGCTCCGTTGGTCTTCACTTTTTGAACGTTTCAAGAAAGAATGACTATCGTGCCGATTAGTGACCGATCCGATGTTCTGTAATTATTCGGGTAGTCTATCGCCGATGAACCCTTGCCGGTGGCACCGGCGATCAAAAATGCGCCAGCGGCGCACCACGTGACCCTCTTGACCCCAACACAAAGCGCCGGCTGCCTGGGTCGCGCGTGAGCTTTGTTCACTTCTTCCTCGATTAGTCTATTGTACAATGAGTGCGCTGTAGGCGTCAACAATATAAATTACGACTCTTTGAGATGTGGAAACACGTTGGCTCCACAATTGTTTTCGAAATATTAAGATCACAACCGCCTGTACAGCTGAAAGGATCCTACATTGTAATATTAAAGGGCAGATGAATAAATCCGTGTGGGGCTGCCCGCACACGCGTTAAAGGGGCCATGAAACAAAAATGTATTGACCTCATCTTAATTTTCTTATATTCATTAAAACCCAAAGATGTTGTTTTCTAAGTTTTGCGGCCAAATATTGTGTCTGGAATTTACAAACCGGGTTTAAAAATCATAAGTTTCGGCGATTCTGAAACGACCATACGACACGGTGTGGGAACCAGAGGCAACAAAACGTCATCATAAGTGATATATAAAGCGGAACAGATATTAAACTTTATTTATCGTTCGCGTAACAAATTGAAAATGATAAAAACAAATAATCATTTATTGACGCTTTTATATTATTTACACGATACAGCATCACGTGATTGCGATTGAGTTTCGGTTTCAAACGCATCCTAGTCTTCCGTCGCTTGGTAGCCATGGTAACAACCGGGTCACGGGTCTATCGGCTGCTCGTCTGGCGGGCTGCGCAGCGCATATCTACTGTAACAGGATACCTTGCTGAGCTGGTTGGTTGAACGACATGATGAGAAACAGCGCAAAAGGGACAGGACACAAACTAGAAGAAGGTCACAGGACATACGCTGACTAACAACCAAAGATTTAACAACTAAAGAATAAAAGATAAAAAAAATAATTTTAATTTTTATTTTGGTCACGCGTATCGCCACGTTCTTCTAGTGCCACTGTAGAAGTTTTTTTCACCTTTTTATTGAGGTTTTTTTTACTAGCATTTATCTCTTCCGAACGATGTCGAGAGCCCGCACAAGCCGTACCTTCGCAGTCGATGTCGTCGCCGCTGCTATCGCTGTCGGACGACGAACGGTCTCCCGTTTGACGCAATGGGCTGTCGCTCCACGGCTCAAAACCCAGGAGCCGACTGCGTTGTAAGAGGCGACGCTGGAGCTCGGGGAGGTCGGCCATGTTAGTTATCGGAGCGAAATATCGTCTGGGCAGAGCCTCCTATATAAGTAATCTAGGAGGCTCTGGTCTGGGCTAGAGCACTCCTACGGAGCAGAGTAGCGCAATCCTTTGATCCGCGTGTTTTGCCGACAACATGGCCGACAGAGCAGCTCGGCGCGAGTCACGTGGTACTCAGGGTTCCAGGAGGCGGCCCGCCCTATGGGAGAATACATGGAGATCGACGCAACACGGCTGATTAAAAAATAAACGGCGAGTTCACACTTTTCAAAACTAGTCTGTCGTGAAGTTAGTAAAGCACTAAACACTTTATCAAAGTTTTAATAATATCGGATGCGTGTGCAAATTTTGAGAAGGCAATTTCCAAGGCAATGGCGTTTGAAGCAGACGATTCTTGCTCGCAGCGGAGATGGGCTTTTTGGGTTGGCTGGAGCGGGTCACGTGAACGCTGTGACGTCGCCGCGTCGTCTGCTGCATGATGCCGCTCATGCAATGTTTTTAAAAAAATGACGTCCTTATTTGGCACACAACTCAGCGCAAATTATTCTAAAATGTTCCTTTATTATTTCAAAAACTATTGTCGTTCCGTACATCTCCACAATATTGAAGAAACAACGATTTTCTCACGTTCCCCATGCATTTCTGACCGGAGTTGGAACCTCCGGGCGTTCGCCGCTAGTCGCCAAGAGATGGCGCTCAGGATTGCGCTACTCTGCTCCGAAGGAGCTATATAGTGCTCTAGTCTGGGCTATGTTGCGCTTTTTAGACTCCCAGGAGACTAGGAAGAGGGAAGTGACGTCAACAACGCTCTTTGGATGTTGATTGGTGGAATCGCTGATGATGGTATTTGCAGAAGAAAACAAAGAAAAAGTGAGCGGAAATCGGTAAACCGGAAGCTTTATCATTAACGGACGTGACGTCGAAATGACATATGAATACTTTGCTGTTACGTCGCTTCGAAAGAACGATGCAAGATGGGGTGCAACGCGTCCGCGCCGTCCCGTCGAACGATGGACTGCACCCCGATATTTCAGTTGTTGTATCCGGTGGACAGGCGCAACCGGAGCCATCGGGATGCTTTTGAACTCCCGGAGCACGTATTTCGGAAGCAGTACCGCCTGGCGAAGACTTTAGTGCGGTGGCTGTGCGACGAACTCCGCGAGGAGCCGGAGCTGCAGAGACTGCGTCGGTCAAGTACTGTCGTGACTGTGGAGGACCAAGTGCTGTGCGCCCTTCGGTTTTACGCTACGGGGAGCTTCCAAGGCATGGTGGCGAGCGACGAGCACATAGCACGGAACCAAGGCACGGTCAGCATCGCCTTGCGGGCCGTGTCCGTCGCTATTCTGCGCCGTCTGGGGATCCAACATGGCTGGATCCACTTCCCCCAGACGGCAAGCGAGAGGGACGACTTCGAGAGGGGCGTCCAACTACTCGGCAGGATTCCGGGCGTCATCGGGTGCATCGACGGGACGATGATCAGCATCGTCGGCCCGTCCAAGTACGACCCCACCGTCACGAAGGCTGCGTATTGGTGCAGGAAGCAATACTACGCCCTTAACGTGATGGTGGTAAGTAACCTCTGAACGAAACTTATATTGTATGACGATGCGGATGCTTTCACGGGGCGATCACTGTGGGAGGGAGGGGAGCGAGTTTGACACTGCACCCCCCCGCCCCCTTTTTTTTTCCCTCTTCTTCCATGTTGTACAATATGAGCTGAAACAGCGCTCCGGACGCCGCACGGTACTACCTGCGCCGCCTGTCGCATTGCAACGCACACTCGGCCCTAGGCTGCGCCGTGTTTGCGGAGCAATGCGATAAGCGGCGCAGGTAGTACCGTGCGGCGGCCGGAGCGCTGTTTCAGCTCATACTGTTCGCGATTGTACGTACAGTACATACATACTTTACACAGCTAGAGCGAGGCTCATTTTGTGTATCCAGACTGGCAGTGCCCGGTCATGTATTGCGCATTGTGTCCTACAATCACCTTAGTCGTGGATTTCTTCTTTTTGTGCTTATTAGTTTACAAATGGTGCTTAAGGCTGGAATTGGCCTTGGCTAACAGTGTGCTTTGCTAGGTCATTCGGGGAAACTACTGAGTAGTAAGTACATATATCCTATGTCTACAACAGGTGTGTGACGCCCGCTGCCGGGTAATGTGCATCGACCCATGCTACCCAGGGTCGGTGCACGACTCCTTTGCCTGGCGCTTCTCCTGGCTCCGCGACAACTTCGAGCAAGGCCGGCACATCGACGATGGCAGGTTCCTGCTTAGTGAGCATGCTTAAATTGTTAAATCTGTGCATGCCGGCTGAGCCCGGATTATTGGCTACAATACTGTATAAACTGATGCTTCTAACATTGTTACTTGTGCATACACTGTGTACATACCCAGGAAGAAGTTGCTGCACAAAGGTGTTCTTTTTTGGCCTTCGCAGTAATAAAATTAAAAATAACTGGTGGACTATTTGGTTAAACATGATGTGAAAAAAGCCCTGTATCCTGTCCCCTTCTTCTCTTCCTAACCATTTGCGCTTTTTCACATCATATCAAACTTCCCAGTAAATAAAACTATATTAGAACATTTCTTTGTCTGATTGCGCAGGAGACAGCGGCTACGCCTTAGAACCTTGGCTCATCACCCCTGTCCCTGGGGCGCACACAACCTCCACCGCCAGCGGCCGGTTTAACAAGGCACATTCCTCGATGAGGTCCGTTGTGGAGCGCTGCATTGGGTTGTTGAAATCCAGATTCCGGTGTCTGCAAAGGCACCTGGCTCTGTATTACCATCCAACAACAGCCACCGCCATTATAACGACGTGTGCAGTGCTCCACACCATATGCCTTCCATCGATGGAGCCAGAACCGGAGCCAGATGCCGACTCTGGCAGTCCAGAGTCGGTCTCTGGATCGAGCTCGGACGGTTCTAAGCCGTCTCCGCGGGGTTACAGCCAGAAGGCGGCGGGCAGGTTCCTGCCCACCGTCCGGTGCGTCTCTCGGACAGGGGGAAGGCTCTGAGGCAAGGCCTTGTGTCCCAGTTCGAGACCTGCCAAAGCCGTGCCGTCGCGGGGCCCTCTGCAGGCCGCTCTGGCAGTTCCTTACGCCAGCAGCGGCGGCGCCACCAAGGAGTCTGTCGTCGATCTAGCCTCTCTGGCAGTCCTGCCGTCCAGGGATTCCAGCGACGACAGGGAGCCCCTCGTCGTCATCGTCGCCACCATGCCGGCTGTTCTGCAAGGGCTGAGGTGCCGTGGCACCCTAGGCCCTCGTCAGCACCCTTGGTGCCAAGGGAGCTCCCCGTAGAAGTGCGTAAAACTCTTTCCGGTCCACAGGCACGACGGTTCATGAACTGCGCAGTCTCTTGAGCTCCTGCTCCTCACAGTTTTCAGCACAGCCAGTGTGCTACCCTCGCAGAAGGATGGTGCTGCTTCCGATATATGTATTTGGGGATTTTAAGTGTGTAACGGTGGTTCCAAAGGTGTACCTCTTCATAGGTTAACCTTTTATTTTGCAACAGAAATGAGGTAACGAGTATCGTGTGTCCATGATCGTGGTTGGTTAGTTGAGTTCATATGGCAAACACAGACAGGCCGCCTCTTTTTCCCCACAGCAAACTCTATTATTTTATGTCATGTATTTCCTCGTGTGTTATTGGATATTGGCTTGTGTAAGAGGTATGACCAAGTAACCTGAGATCAAATCATTTTGCCTCTTTATCAAATGATCTCATTTTTCCCTCTGCTCCATTCTGTTCTTCCTTCCCAGGTGTGCCACATTTTTATGTATTCTTTGTGACTATAAAATTTTGATATATTTTTGTTGGTTACAAAGAGGGTACACATGAGTGGATTGTGACAGAGATATTCTTTTAGCAATAAAAATCTTTGCAAACATTGCAAATTTCTTCCTTGCACAAAATGCTACCACACATTGCAGTACAAAACTGTATGTGCAAGTGAAAACGAACTTCTGTTTTTTCATGTGAGAGTTCGACGAAAGATGTTATTGCCGCCACTTGAGGCGCTTTCGTATAAAACAGTATATACAAATAACAACAATCTCCTGGGAACATAAGTTGACAGTTCACGAAAGACGTTGCTGCGGCCACTTCAGGCACTGTCATATAAAACGATATATACAGATAACAACATTCGCCAGAGAACATAGGTCTTGAAAGATTTTATTGCAGCCACTGGGGGCATTGTCATTAAATAATATATACAGAATAAAAAAAAGATCCCCTTGAATGTTAGAAAAGAAGAGGTACAGTAATCAACACTTAGTTGTCGTCATCCATTGTCATTAAATAATATATACAAAATAAAAAAAAGATCCCCTTGGATGTTAGAAAAAAAAAAGGTACAGTAATCAACACTTAGTTGTCGTCATCCTCCGGAGGTTGGGCCAGGTGCTCGGCCTGGGGCTCCGCCTGGGGCTGGGGCTGGGGCTGGGGCTGGGGCTGGGGCTGGCGCTGGGGCTGGGGCTGGCGCTGGGGCTGAGCCTGGGGCTGAGGCTGACGCAGAGCGTGGCTGGATAGCAGGAGGATGACCTCTCGCATGAAGGCAGCATTTTTTTTTGGTGCATGGAGAGGACCCCCTCCTGGATGTTCTCTGCGATCCGGTCCATGCTCTGCGTCTTCTGCCCCACGTGCTGCGCCAGCTGCCCCACGTTCTGTGCCAGCTGGTCCAACCGCTCCAGGAGCTGCCCCATGCCGAGCGTGATCTGAAACACGATTTGCAGATTTCTTGACTTCCAACATCTCATACAGGTTACGAAGACTTTGCTGACACCAACTATTGGTAGCTTATGTGTGAAGTAAGTCTGTGTTTAATCATTTTACTGTGCTTCAGCGATATGTCAACATTACCTGTCCCTTTAATTTTTCGTCCCTCGTGTCGCGGCCTACGTTGGCGTCAAGCAGGCGCTGTTGGTTAGCCACGGCCGAAAAGGCCGCCTCGTCCCGCTGCTCCTGTCGAGAGACTCGAGGGACTCGGAAAGGCAGCCTTGGTCGAACCGTGGCTTGCCGTGCTCAAGGCCGTGGCATTTCTACAGGAAAACATAGTTTAGATCAGTAATAAGTGTGGTCATGTTCATGTTGCTGACGGTTTTAGTTCCCCTTAATCAAGTGAAGTATCTTACGCGTTGAGGTAGACGCCTCCTGATCCGCGTCCTCCTCCTCCTCCGCCTCCTCCTCGAGCACCTCCCCCGCATCCTGCGAAGCTGGGTGCTTCTTTGCCGGGGCGCCCACAGACTGCACCTACATGGCACATTTATCGTTACGTGTTTGCACTGCATGCACTGTAACATGTGCAATCTCTTGTGTTTTTTATGGAATCAAATGGAGCTATGCTCCAGCCTTAGATTCTACACAGGTTTGCCCCTGTAGTAACTTTTGTAGTTTGCTGTAAAAACAATACTGCAAATGAATGACTTGTAGTAAACCTCTTGTGAGCGCCAGGCAAGTAGCTGCTCCCTGTCGTGTGCGTATTACCCTATAAGAGTTGTACATGTTGCATACTAGCGGGAAAAACAGATAAGTAGATGATTCATTGCAGCAGCTGAATGTAGCTGGTAGTGATGTGGCTGACGCTAGGATGTACCACTCCCATTTACATGTCATTTCAATCACCTTTTATGTAAACTAACCACCTTACTACAGCTCTCATCAATGTTTCTAGGTCTAAGCAAAGTTGGGGCCGAACCCAGAAAACATATTTGGCAGTCCAGGATGAATTTTGAAGCTCAGACTCCTTCTCCTCTCCTGGATATGGCCTTGAGCCCGGGAACTATTTACATACACGTCCCATAGTTTTTAATAGTTATCACACGTGCAGTCCTTTCAGGGTTAGCCTGTACAGGGACATGTCAATTTGCCCTCTGTACACCCTAGAGTTGGCGGGATTTTGAAAGGGACCGATAAATAAATTAACCATTTGTTGCTTATATTTATCACTTTAAACAATGACTATTGCAACCCACCAATAAAACTATCAACAAATGTTCAGAAAGCTGAACCCACTTTTGGGACCACGTAGGTAACGAAGTGCCAATCCTGCTTTCTTCACTTCTTTCTCAGGTAAGTTCATTGAAATTTTAATGCAATGCTTCCATTAGTTTTAAAATACAGATTTAAGCGTTCACTTCGTACACTTGCCCCGCCTCCTGGAACTCTGCAGAAATAAGCAATACATGTAGATTGTTGGGCTGTTCCCTGGTCAAGTACGTACCTCCTCCTCCGGAAAGTAGGGGACACGAAACCCGGGTGCGCCCAGGGCAGAGTCCAGCCCGACAATGCACAGGATGCGGGAGTAGGTCGATGAGAGCCGCGCCCGGGAGGAGCCTCCCCCCGTTTTGCGGCTGTGAATACAAAATATATATCAATAACTCTGTCCCGAGTGTTTATCTACCGCCTAGCTTACCTCTCAGCCTCGACGACTGCGCACCGCTTGCGGGCTTTGCACACGCGGTTCAGCCAAACCTTCTTCCACCGCTCTGTGCTGCGCGGCGGCCCGAGGTGGTTCAGGCGGCAGGTCAATTCGGCCCATAACCTTGCCTTGTCATCTCTGGTCAAGTTAGGCGAGAGGACAGAGGCCCCACGAGCTAGGTCGCGATGTGCAAACATAAAATTGTCCATTTCTTCCTTTTCTAATGCATTGACTGGCTCGCAGGGCTCTCTCTCGCTTGCCTGATCAGACATGACAGACATGATTGAGGCGGTAAATTGTCGTCTGCTATCAGTTTTCGAAAAACGCGCGCGTCCGCATCCCGCAACTGTTGCCGGCAGCTTTTACATCACATAACTTCGGTTTCACTTTTCTTTTCAGTCCAACTAAAAAAAAACGTGCTAATTTCATCAGCATTCAAAGTTTTTTTTTTTTTATTTACGACGCTGTGTAAAATAAATTATATGTGACGGTGAGCGTCGCACTCCCTTGGCTACTGTCGGCTCGATGCAAGTACAAGAGTCGTTGGCTTGGTTCGCTCGTTTGGCTTCGTGTCTTCACGGCCGTGCATCGGAAGTGTGTCGTAGTTAATTACTGCGATGTCGTCATGGTGTCAGAAGGTGAGTTTCCGCGATGCGTGGTGTTGCTAAGATACGTTCATTCACACCTACGTCACTTCCTTCTCTCTAGTCTCCTGGGAGTCCAAAAAGCGCAACATAGCCCCCCTGCGTCTTAAGTCATATTACTCCCTTTGGCCCCCTAAATTTAGAGCCTCACAATCAAGAAACACAATGTTTGTTTTTCGTAGTAAATAGCGGGGAAGTTTTCATTTTTGCTGATAGCTTATGCAATACAATGCTAGGTAGGCATATTGCCACGCGCATCGCCAAGCGACCGCGCACAGGGCAGAGTGGTTAATGTGCTTGGCTGTCGCGCGGAGGATCTGGGTTTGATTCCAGGGAGTGGAATGTTCTTTTATTTATTCTTTCTACTTGGCGTTCTCGCAAATTCCAGAACATTCTCGTCTGATCGAGTTACGAATGTTCTACGAGCCGAACGTACCTGGCCGAATGTTGCAAAAACGCACGCGGCCACAAAAGGTGCTCCGCGTGGCAAGCCGGAGTCAGTCTCACCCCAGCGTTCGATCCTGTTGTTACCCCCACTTCTACGCCCGCGACGCTCTGTTGTTATCTTCTGTTTCCTTTTTGTTTTGGGCACAAGTTCGCCTCATTAAACGTTTTAGTTTCCTTGGTTACTCTTTGCTTCGTCACCTCGTCATACGGGACATTCTGATGGAGGTGCGGGTAAAGCATGTCCCTGCAGCGTACCCCTCCGAGGGCCCGCAGTGCAAGTCCGATACTAATCCCACGAAGACCCAACGAAGGCACTACCGAGACCCGAGTAAGTTGAAATCTACACCCGCAATACGCGGACTTCTTCCAACCAAGACCAAGCATCCAACGAGACCGACGATGGGCCTCCAGTCGTCGCAGACCCCGACCGCCGCCGCCGTCGTCTACCTGCCCGTTGCCCAGCGAACCTCGACGACCTTCCATGGCGAGACTCACGAGGACGTGGAGGACTACCTTTTGCACTAGGAACGTGTAGCCCACCATAATAGATGAACCACTGAGCAGTGCCTCCAAAACCTCTACTTCTCTTTGGAGGGTACCGCCAGGCAGTGGTTCAAGAACGAAGAGGCTTCACTTAAGTCGTGGGACACCTGTATCGCCGGCCTGAAGGAAACATTCAGGAACTAGACACGACCACCTCAAGCGGAAGACCTCCTGCAAATAAGGACTCAAGGGCCCAACGAAACGGTCACCAGTTTCGTTGACGACGTCCTCCGCCTGAGCAGCCGCACCGACAGTCAGTCAACCAAGGGGAAGAGGCTGCGCGTCCGGATGAGAGGTGTGAAGAGTGACATCTTCGGCGGCCTTGTTCGCAACCCACCAACTACTGCCGATGAATTAGTTGCCGAAGCAACAAAAATCGAGCGTGCCGTGTCGATCCGAGCCAGCCCATATAACCGACTCGCCGGCACGCCTGTTGCTTCGACTGTGGCATCTTCCCGATTCGTCCAAGGCGGCATCGGCACCTACAACCTTCAAGAAATTGTCCGCGACATCGTCTGGAAAGAGCTCCGGAAAATTCTACCCGCCGCTGATCGCCCCGCCTCGATCTCCATCGCCGAGGTCGTGCGAGAAGAAGTTTAAAGAGCCATCTAACCTGAGGCTCCCATCAGCGTGGCAGTCCCGAGGAACCCGCTCTAACTTATGCCGCAATGGCCCGGAGGCCACCGCCTCCTCCTTCGCTTATGTCACGCCTTCCCGACGTCAGTGTCCTGCGCCATATTACGACCGACGCCACAACGACCAGGTCCAGTACGCCTGCCAGGAGCCCCGTGCACCCAGGAAGACCGACGTGTGGCGAACGGCTGATCAACGCCCTATATGCTACCACTGCGTAGAGGCCGGCCACGTGTACCGACGGTGCAGCTTCCGCCAGATGAAGCTCAGAGGGTTTGCGCCGAACGACCCTCGGCCCCGCCTTGGAGAGCGACCAAGGGAAATCGATGAGTACCTTCGCCGACCGCCATCTACAGTGCGGGGTCGTTCCCGGGGTTCCCGCTCACCATCCCCACGACGTCCGGCATTGCCCCTTCGTCGGTCCCACCGAGAAAGCCTGTCCCCTTTGAGTCGCCGGGAAAACTAAGTGCGTCAACGCAACGCCGCATCCACCCTCGGGGACACCGCAGCAGACTACTCAGTCTTGAGTGGGAAGCTTTCTCGCCGCCTGCGAAAGGTTATGACTCCCTGGGGTGATCCACAAATTCGAGCCGACGGAGGAAACCTTATTACGCCCGTCGGAAGGTGCACTGCCCAAAGTGAGATTCACGGCGAGACGTGCCCTGTGAAATTCGTCGTTCTACAAGACTGTGTCAGAGACGTCATTCTCGGCACGGACTTTTTGTGTGAATACGGTGCCGTCAAAGACCTTGGAGAAAACAGATTGACGCCGCGGACACCTGTTCCGCCTTCAGAGAAACCCCCCACAGCGTCAGCCGCCGTCCCATCGCTGCCGACCACGTGAACTTGCCGCCGCGATCAAGTGTTGTCGTAACCCTCGTGACCGATGCAGCTACCCGCGGCGAGGCTGTTCTGAAAGGAAAGCTTCAATTCCTCCTAGGAAGAGGAATAGGCGTCGCAAGAGGAGTAGCTGAACTACAGGATGGCTGCTATGTGGTCCTCGTGACGAACTTCCGAAATGAAATTCATTTGCTCACGAAGGGTGTAACCGTGCGCCACATCAATGAGATCCGGAACTCCGCCAAAATCGCCGCGATTACTGAAGAACCCGCGTCACCTCAGCAGGACAGTAAGTCGCCAGCGCAGCTCGACATTGACCCTAAGCTTCCTGGCCCGAAACGACGGCAGCAAAGTGACCTCTTCGCCGAATACAGCGACTGCTTCCCGACGTCGTCGGAGGTGCGCCAAACCACCGTTGCGCAATATTGCATCGTTACCGAAGACGGTGCGCTCCTTCTGCATCGATCGCCGTACCGAGTCTCCGTGAAAGAAAGGGAGATCATCCAGGAGCAAGTGCAAGTAATGCAGAACGACGACATAATCCAGCCTTCAAGGAGTCCGTGGGCCTCTCCAGTCGTACTGGTTAAGAAGAAGGACGGAACGGTTATGTTCTGCGTGGATTATCGGCAGCTGATCGCGATGATCAAGAAAGGCATCTATCCGCTCCTCCGCATTGACGACACGTTAGACCGGCTGCGCCACTCTCGATACTTTTCATCGATGGACCTAAAGAGCGGTTACTATCATATCGAAGTCGATGAACGGGACCGAGGGAAGACAGCTTTCGTCACACCGGATGGACTGTACGAGCTCAAGGTGATACCCTTCGGACTATGCATGGCGCCAGCAACTCTCCAGCGTGTCATGGACACCGTACTGGCAGGACTGAAGTGGCAAAGCTGTCTCGTCTACCTCGATGACGTCTTAGCGTTTTCCGGCCTCTTCGAAGAGTACTTTCAACGACTCCGAGCTCTTTTCCAAGCCATACGGACTGCAGGACGTAACCTCAAGCCGTCAAAGTGTTGGTTCGCCTATGACGAACTGAAGTTCGTAGGTCACGTGGTTAAAAACGAAGGTGTTCGCCCAGACCAGAGAAGACTCGCGCCGTCGCAGAAATTTCAGCGCCAACAGAAAAGAAGAGCGTGCGAAGGTTCCTTAGACTATGTGCCTACTATCGGCTCTTCGTTCGGGATTTCGCAAAGATTTCAGCACCGCTCACAAACATCACGAAGGACGCCGAGAACCTCAAATGGGCCGAAGAGCAGCAGCAGGCATTCGACGAGCTGAAGCGACGACCTTATACTCCTCCTGTTTTTGGACATTTCGATCAGTGTGCAGAAACCGAGATTTACACGGTCGCAAAGAACGCAGGACTTGGCGGGGTACTGGTTCAAGTGCAAGAAGGCACCGAGCGAGTGATCACCTATCCAAGCCGGACACTATCTAAGTCGGAGAAAAATTACTGCACGACTGAGAGAGAATGCCCTGTGGTCGTCCGGGCAATCACGAAGTTTCGCCCGTTCTTGTACGGGAGCCCGATCCGCGTTGTCACGAACCATCACCCGATCTGCTGGCTTGCGAACCTAAAGGACTCATCAGGACGCCTCGCACGATGGATTCTCCGACTGCAGGAGTTCAATATGACTGTGGTCTTCAAGTCAGGCCGCAAGCACAGCGACGCTGACTGCCTGTCCAGATCCCCTATCGAGGCATCTCCTGGCAGCAGCGATGACGATGACGATGACTGCTTCCTAACGCAGTGAACACCGACAATATGGCACGATGCCAAAAAGACGATTCTGAGTTGTGCGCGCTAATCGAGCACCTCGAAGGACGAGGGGGTAGTATCCCCGTGTCTTCTCGAGAGCCCTGCCGACCTTCGTCCTCCAACATGATGTACTTTACAAGAACTTCGAAGACAACAACTCGACCTTAAAGAAGAGATCTTCCAAGCCTGCCACGATGACCCGACGTCCGGACACCTTGGTTACAGCCGTACGCTGGCCCGAATTCATGAAAGGTATCACTGGTCCGAGCTCCCGAAAACCGTTTATCTCTACACACGATCGTGCCGCTTGTGGCAGCCAGGTAAGAAACCGCCGACGAAGCCGTCAGGTCTCCTGCAGCCGATTTCTCCCTCGACCGCCCCGTTCCAGGAGATCGGAATGGACCTACTTGTTCCTTTCCCACCATTGACGCAAGGAAACAGAGGGATAATCGTCGCGACCAATTATCTCACAAGGTACGGATTATCTCACACCATTAAAACCTACTCAAAAACGCATTGAGTGAGTGCACTAAGAAGTCTAGCAGACGCTCGGCCTCCGGGACACGCATCGAACATGAGGTGGCTTCAGTCGAGCCCTGCTCAGATAACGGCTAAGCACCACCGAGCCCCATACTGTAGAAGTAAGTCTTTTACCCTACCACGAATTGTTTCTATATGACGGCCCGACTGAATTTTATTACACACGCTTTTCCTACAACGAGAAGCCTCCCTACGTCTATGTGCTTTTGCTTTGTCCGATTAAAATAAGAATAAGATACAATACTTCGCAACTTTATCCTTGCCCCTGGGTTGCCTCAACCACCATTTATGAGCCTGTGCCCCCCCCCCCCCCCCCTTCCCCCAAAAAAGGCGTAAATACTATTGCAGGGCGCCCTTGATACACACAGATAAGCAGCAAGATGTCGCTTGCAAGGCATTTATTTTTTTTTTTTTAGAGCGCAGCTCTTGGGCCTCATTCACACAGCCGGCGCCTCTTCCATCCCGGCACCGTCACGGGAGGACGCCGGGGCGGGGACGCGACGGCAGGGTGTCCGAACTAGGGTGCCTTCATGTGCGCTTTGCTTGGGGTGATGACATCTGGCCATTTTGTTTCAAACGGTTATTTTTATTTTTTGTTCAGAAGCGCGTGAAAGAGCGTGTCCCTGCACGTGCTCGTGGCGCTGACTGTGCTACGGCGACATTTTGTTTCCTGCGATTTCTTTGTATTTTCCCTGTGAGTGCGTGCTGTCGGCATCGGGTACTACAAACGATGGCATCACCCTAAACAGGAGGACATTGAGGCACTCTAGTCCAAACAGGCCGCGCAAGCAAAGCCACGGCAGCCGCGACGGCAGGATTGGATTGGATCGGATTGCTTATTTATTCAACTTAAAATACAAAATAAAGAGATAATTGTGCCTGAACATAAGTGCGCACGTTTCTTTTTTTGTAAATTAAGGATTTGCGTCTGCTATTATACTCTGTTTCACCTTGTGTTGCACCGCAGGAAAGGCTACAAGCACGAGCTCCTCGCTCTGTGGCACATCTCGGAGGCACAAGCTCGCGTGCACCAAGGGCAGCTGCCAACGCTATGAGCTCGCGCTTCTAGCCTTCGCTGCTGTACAACATAAGGTGAAACGGAGTATAGCAATTCCCGCCGAAAAGGAAGAAGAAAAACAACACAACAAGCGTTGGCTGACTTATAAACTTAGCGAAACAAAACCAAAATCTTCCAAACTTAGCGAAACTTTTCTATTTTGTGATTGATCGGTTTTCGAGGGGGGTGGGACTCCGCCATCCGCCGGGACGCCGGTGCCGTAGAGCAGCTCCCTACGTCGCCCGGAACCCGGCGCGGCACAGCTTTCCGGCGAAAACAGGGCCTAAAATCCTATCCCCTGCTGGGAACGCCCCTCGCGACGGTGCCGGGATGGGAGAAACGCCGGCGGTGCGAATGAGGCCTTAGGCCATACTTGTGTAGTAATTCAACTACCGTAATTGAATTACTGTAATTTCATTATTTCTCTTAGTAATTTGTAATCGTAACTAATTATTTTTAACTAAAAGGAATTGTAATTTAATTACTTTCTAGCGTCAGCAATTGCAAAATTTCAGGCATAATTAGAGTTACTTTTGCAAAACATTGCGGCGCCGACGGAACCTCTCTGAAAGCCTCAGCGCTCGCACAAGCGGCCTAGCTCCGGTGAAACCCTCACACACAGACACAAACTCACACACACGCACAACATAAATAGCGTCGTATTGTTTGTTGTTTTGTTGCTTACACTGCGGGCTGAGAGACAATCCTCTTTGAAGCCTGCCTCAGCGGCACCGTGTAGCGCAGTCTGCGGTGCGAGAAGAAAACAATAGCGTAAACATGCAAAATATTGGAAGAAAACAATTGAGCTTCAGCTTTCAGCCGAGGTTGAGAATTTTAATTGTCTATGAAGTTATTTTTCTTTCTTTTTTGCCAGTTTTTTCACGTCCCTCTTCCAATACTGTCGCATATGTGTATGCGAAAGTTTATTTTATGTTGGTTTTACTTCGGATAATATATGCATAAGCAGTTTGGAGACTGACCTCGCGCCTGTTAATATTGTCACCAATGATTCGGGAGCCCCGATTCAGTACTTATATATTTCTGAGCCATTTTAATTTACAATACCATGATTTTTGTATGTGAATGTCGTCGTATTAGCGCGTGTGAATTTTACTTTTATATTAACACTTGTAAAATATTCCTATATGACTAAAATTGTCAGATTTTTATTTGCTGGCTAACTAAAGTCTGTCGACACAATTTTTTCTTTAGCGATCTGGCGTCTTGCAGCATATCAACTAATTTATTATTATTTATTACAAATGTAAGAACGTAGTACTTCATTTCCCCATAATGTCGAGTTCTACCGTGAATTAAACGAAATTCATAAAAAGAAAGTAAAGTACGCGAACATTGGAGTAAGGAATGAACAAATACATTGCATTCTATACAACTCGTTTTAAGTCATATGGTCCAAGTAGGGTCACTCTCAGAAATAAGTATATGTAAAGTAATTTCATTACTTTTTAAAAGTAATTTGAAATTGTAATTAATTACTTCTCATGTAGTAGTAATTTTTATTGTAGTTAAACTACTTTTGAAGAAAAGTAATTGTAATGGTAATTAAATTACATTTTGGAAGTAATTTACCCATGTTTGCCTTAGGCGCCCGTTTCCGGCTTGAGCGGCGTCGCCGTCACCGTCGGCATAACCGCGAGGGGCATTATAGGAAATGTCTCATAATGCACCGCGCGGGACCCTTGTGACGTTACTTGTGACGTCACGTGTGACGTCATGAGGGTCGTCGTGACGTCACGTCACCTCGTGACGTCCCGAGGTGACGTCACGAGGGAGGAGGAAGACGAGGTGGAGGGGAGGAGGAAATGGGGAAGGGAAAGCGGAGGAGGAGGGGGAAGAGAGGGGGAGGAGGAGGGAGGAGAAAGGGAGGGGGAGAAGGGAAGAGGGGAGGAGGAGGGAGGGGAGGGGAGGAGCTTGAAGGTTGGGGGGAGGAGGAGGAGGTGAAGGAGGACGAGGAGGAAGTGGAGGGAGGAGGAGTGACTGGGGGGATCAGGACGTGAGGAGGAGGGGTATACCCTCCCCTCAGTATCCCTTCCTCCTCCTCCTCCTCAAGAGCTGCGCTCTAATTCGGCGTTACAGGGTGTTGTAAACGTCTTTCATTTTTTGCTACATTTTGCAAATAATAAAAAGTTGGCTGTCCCTTTGCCATTTCCCAGAATGTTCGAATTGAACGTTTAGTGCGCCTTTGCTTACGTCCGCCCAATACCTCACTCTGTCTCACTCATTAGACACTACGCCGAAGGGATTCTTGGTGAGTTGTCTATTGAACGGCCCGTCGGCCGCTATGTAAGGGCAACTAGCTTTGTGGTGCTCTGAGCCTTGAGCTCTCGTGTAGCAGCTTCGTGCCTTGCCCCTCACGCTTTATCGTGTTGTGTCCCCTGCTGTCGCTACTTGGCCGATTTTGTGGCACATTAACCCATTAACACTAGCCTTCAATACGCATGCAGTCCGCTTTGCTGCCACCTGGAGCAAACCGAGGAGTGTCCCCGCTCGTACCCGCCCATCGGCGACTGGACGTTCAGCGTTACGCGCTGTTTTGAATTATAAAGAGAGCGAACACCTTTATTTTGGCGGAAACACCCCGCCCGGCTCTCTAGAGTAGTTCCACCTCTCTCTCCTAAGCTCGTTGTGAACTTGCTAGATTGAGGCAACATTCCAGACACCCAAGCGCTAAGAAATCACCTTATAAATGCTATGAATAAATATATTTGCATCCGCAACCTGCGAACTATTATAAATACAATTATATAGATACAATTGACAAGTATTTGAACAACTTAAACACGTCGTGGCAAAGCGAACACGCCTAACATTTTCTCGGCTTTTATTTGTTCTTCTGTCGCTCTTTTTCTTTCGGGACCACTGATGTCAGTGCTCACAAACTTCCGAGCTCCACTCCCGCGCCTTTACCACCCCGACTACGGAAGGGAGGATACATGGCGTTCCTATAATAGATTGCGTGCTTGGAGCGCGGTTTTCATGGGATTTTCAAAAATAATTGATGACAGACATAGCGTGTAAAATATCACCTTCACAAGTTAAACAAAACAAAAACATTTACAAAGTAACGTGAACACTCTTTTAACTTCCTTTGCAACTGATTTTTTAGGACAAATTAATCAGGTTATTCAATAAATATGCGCTGTAGTTATATACTGAAATCGTACTGTTTGCTGATGTTGCCTTCACCAGTTCGATAAATCGTATGGCTAGATTTGATATATTTATTTAGTTTTTTTTTAAAGGTAAAATTTTGTTGCAGATAATTTTGTATTCAAGGAAGGGACAGCTTTGAATACAGTGTATTGCAATGAAAAAATTGAGACTAACCCCGTCCCCTAAAAAGATATATTTTTTTTGTATTTTTGCCATACGACTTAATATGGTATCATAAGACTACCCAATCAATGTTTTGGTGCTTAGGAACATATATTTTTAATAGAGCCATAAAACTGCCTGCTTCAAACCAAAACCGAAACATGAACATTTAATAATGGCCGCGACATACCGACTGGGGAGGAGGGAGAAATGCAGAGGAGGAGAGAGATGCTGAAAGTCACGTGGATACATCCGTCGACATTTCTTTTTCCCTCCGCTTTTCCGGTCGTGCGAAGCAGACAACAGCGTTGCGCGCACCGTTTGTCGTGCGATTGTTTTGCACTTATATTCGTTTCGCTCGGTGGTCTGCGCTTAAAGATCGTTTTTGTTTTTTTAACTTACGTCTAATAGTTGGTAATGAGTTGTGAATGCCCGCTTGGTCCGCTTCGTCCGGCCGTCCAGCCCGCGACTCCTGCCATACGACGCCATGTTGAGAATTACGCAGTATATGTAGTTCCGGTACCCAGTGCAATTTCTTTTAACGTATTTGCCGTTTTAGAAGCCACAAAAAAGGGGTTATATATATATATATATATATGTATCGAAACTTTTATAAATGTATTGATACTTCGGCTGGATCTGTGAATCTTTACTCATATCCATTATATATCCATTATATATCCATTATATATATATATATATATATATATATATATATATATATATATATATATATATATATATATATATATATATATATATATATATAAGTCAGAGATCCGTACTTGCGGAGTTGCTATGCTAGGAGTTTATTCTATGTATTACGACAGTTTCGCCGAGAGGCTCGGCTTCGTCAGGAGATGGCATATATATATATATATATATATATATATATATATATATATATATATATATATATATATATATATATATATAAAGTAATGAAGTCGCACTTCGAAACGTTGTTGGAGTTTTAAAGCATTTAGTCAGTCGACGTTTCGGCCTGAGACAGAAACGTCGACTCACTAAATGCTTTAAAACTCCAACAACGTCTCGAAGTGCGACTTCATTACATTAAAGTGTCCGGCATCCTATGCTATATTTTCTTTATCTATCTATCTATCTATCTATCTATCTATCTATCTATCTATATATATATATATATATAAAAATCAGGAGCCCTTTCACTCTGTGACAGTGGATGACCAGCGAAGGTGTTTAGCACAAGACACAGACCCGCCCCGAGGAGCTGGTGGAAACTAGACACGCGCGACGAAACCCCCACCCCTGGAGAGCGGAAGGAAAGGCAACTAGGCACTCAAGCGGGGGCTTGGAACGACGGCAAAGAGAGGGCGGTGCGAGCGTAGAAATGGCCGACGCGTGTCGCACAGCGGCAAATCTTTGAGAAACCTTTATTATCTGCCTGAGAGTCTACTGATCTTGAAAATAATGCCCATTGATAACTAGTTTGCTGAATAGACCTATTTTTCAATTACCCACGCAACAAGGAGAATGAACGGTGTTCCACGCGCCGCACGTGCCAGCGTCTGCAGCAGTAACTGTTCTAAAGCAAAAGCCTGAAATGGCATCTTGCATGCACGTTCGTCAACGCTTAATTTTGCTTATTTCCTTCGAATCTTTTATACAGGGAAGGCGTGCCTGTGCGGCGCGTGCGGCGGTGAGAGTGTAGAGATTTTAGTCACTGCACACGAAAAATCCACGGAACCCTAGCCATAATCAGCTTCGCTGTAATATATATATATATATATATATATATATATATATATATATATATATATATATATATATATATATATATATATATATATATATATATATATATATATATATATATATATATATATATATATATATATATATATTCCAGATTGTATTGCGTTTGCTGACCCAGACGTCCAGTAAGATTTATGGCTGAATTTTATACCTTTATTTATTCACATAAGGTTGAAAATTTGTATACAGAGAATTCTCGTTACATATAGACTTCACTCTTAATTCGGGCACATATTTTATTTATATATTTCACTCTGAGTTAAGGAGTCACATATATCAACTATATTCACCAAATAGATATCTAAAAAAATAACACTTTACAAGGCAATAAATGCCTACCTCTCTATTTTGTATTTAGGTACCTTTTAAACTTTGCAGTTGTATTTGTAAGTAAATAAATATTTTGTTGGAGTGTGCTGCGTTCGAATTTTGAGGCATTGCTCATTTATATTTATAGCTCATACCTAGTTGGGTTGAGTAAAGATATTTTGTTAAACTTCAGTATATATGTTTGTTTCGGTGGTGGTATTAATTCCTAAAACTTGGGGGTGTTTAAAGCATATAAAACTTTTCAGAGTTTATTTAAATAAGAATACTTTCTGCGCGATGTTAATATTTTTTTCATTAGTGAAGTTTTTATTGCACTTCGAAGTAAGAGGCACAACGAAAATGTCATGACTACAACTTCACAGATTATATGACAATGATTGCGTTCGGTAAAATTTTAGGTGAATGTTGTCGTTAGTGGAGAACAAATTACTAACTGAAGTTTCGAACTCATCATTAGGTCTCAATCCGATGTAGAAAATTGGTATGCTGTAAATCCATGTTTGTGTAGTCACAGGAGAAACCTTCTTCTCTCAACGCTTCATGGGGGAAAACAAAATGATGAACGGTTTAAATACAGTCTATTGCAACAAACGTTTGTGGGGTGCTACGAAGTCATAATCATGAAAACCAGTGCATGCCAGCACGTGTACTACGACGGACATTTTCAAAAGTCTTTATTTAATCTAATGGCTCATGACATTACGTTACTAATCCCGCTTTCTTAAAGAAAGCTTGCTATCTGGGACCTGGAGTGGCATCAGGTTCCTTGTTGACAGCCGGATTTGGTAAATTTTGGTTTACAATTTCAGGAA
>JABSTQ010002243.1:0-43754 GCA_013358835.2 Ixodes persulcatus | reverse complement strand
GTTATTTGCCGAGTAGTCTGCAAAACGAGTTCGTCGGACCGCTTTTCAAGCCTGCGCATCTATTTTCGTTCACTTCAACAATTACTGTAGAATTCACTTACTTGGTGCGTCGCACTGCAGTAATCCACTTCCGTCGTCGTGTCGCTTCCCAATATCTCGAAGGGAATCGGTATAGTTTGACGCTTGAATCACCTTCGTGACTGTTGCTGTCTTTCACGCAGCTGTAGCGACGTTTATTTTTGGGGGGAACTCTAGGAGTAGGCGAGATGTCACAGGAGCCCGGTGAGGTCAGAGAGACATGAAGCCGGGACTTACTTTTAAGAAAAACAGTTCCCAAAAAGGCTCACGCCGATCCGAAATGCCACAATCACGCGTGGTTTTTTTAAATGCACCCACCTGCGATCCTGGCCGTCCGGGCCCATCCAGTGTTTTATTTGGCAGCCGATAGATTGTGCAACGTGTCGTGCCGAACTGCATTGCCGGTTAATGTTTGGGTGACTTTCAATGAGGGGTGGAGTGGAGTGGAGAGATTCGTATAATTGAGATTCTGCTGTGTTTGCCTGCCCCCCCCCCTCCCCTCCTCCCCCTCCCTCCCCTTGCACACACACACACACACACAGTGTCGTTGCCCAAGGCGCCTCTGACTGTATGTTGCAAAACCTAAAGTGTTTTTATCTGTTTAGAAGCAGAAATTAATTTACTGATAGGGTGACAGTGCTGGTGGGCCCGAATCTAATTAGTATCTACATGCAGGACGATTTCATTTCACGACATCTTTATGCAGCATAGCACGAGACAGTCATTGCTTACTTGACATGCGAGTAGTTGCAACGACACAAATTGGTAAGGTTGGCAGTATTGCACGTGAATAAATACTATCTTAAAGGCATGATTTCAAAAATTAGTCTTCATTTATTTAGTGCATAAAGCAGCCTGGCTGTTGCAACATCATAAGCAGCATACCACTTTAATGATAGTGACCACAGCTACCTCATGTCACCTCACTAAAAGTACCGCAAGGAAGAGCTGACACTACCTCCACAATTTTGCATCCTCGCAAATCATAAAACAAGTGAAAGTGATTGGCTGATGGTGTGAAAACCAGCCAATCGCTTTCACTTGTTTTATGATGCATTACTGAAATCTCACCCTATTAGTAACTGTAGTGTACATTTTGTTTGGGCATACGAATGCTTCCTTCAATTACTACAACAAAGACATGGGGTTGAATGATTTGACTAACATAGCTCCTTAGCATGGGGCTAGATTGATGTTGTGAAAGAATATTGTGCTCTATTTATGCTGCATCCACGTCATTTGGGATTACATGGTGTGGCTAACGTGTTCTTTATTAAAGCTACAGTATGTCCTAAACGTATAAGCGAATCAAGATCTTGCTGTTACTCGTCTCTCTAACCTTCAATTTGCTCTCCTAGTTGCTGCTGTGGCTGATCCACCTGGTGAGGCTGTGGCCTTCTCTTGGCCACCTTTCTTTGCTGTCCGGGATCGTGAGGTATGTATCTGGGCCTACAGGGCACTTTGTCTATTGTTTCCACTCCATTGGCTCATTCTGGAGAACAGACTAATGGCACAAAAGACAAGGACACAAACGTTCAGG
The DNA here is from genome assembly GCA_013358835.2 of Ixodes persulcatus. Lineage (NCBI taxonomy): Eukaryota > Metazoa > Arthropoda > Arachnida > Ixodida > Ixodidae > Ixodes > Ixodes persulcatus. The sequence continues at coordinate 42,136 of JABSTQ010002243.1, read as the reverse complement.
CACACAAAGAGACAAACACAGGTGCTGGCTTAAAAGTGAACTAAAGACGTTTCTGAGATCGTCTGTTCTTGGTGATAACTAGCATTCTGTGTTTTCGGAGTTTATTTCTCGTCAAATTCGGAGGGTGTTTTTCGGAGCTTATTTTTTTCCGAAAAATCTGAGTTTATAGGATTTTATTTTTGTTTGATCCCAAAATCTTTAAAATTTGGAGCTTAATTTCGCAGTGTTTCTTATGAAAAACAAAAAATAATATCCGGGTGTATACGTATGCTAGATAAAGAAAAATAAAACGCACTTATATCAAATAATATTTCTTCAACTGTGTTCGGTGTTGGTGCCATTGCCATTGGCAATACTAATTTGTCCCACGGCAAAAGTTGCACATATCTGTGGCTTGGATAAATGCTGACACCTTTAAAATAAACTCGTGGAGGTAGTCGCTGGGAAGCACGTATTCATTCCATCCTATTCCGTGCTACTCCGCAGCCACGCTAGGTGGAGTGGTAAAGGATGTAATTGGGAAGTTTCAACTGCTTCTCTTCCAATTTTATGCAATCTCTAGGATCTATATATAGCTTTAGACACAACCTCTCTTCCTCTTAAAACACAAATAGTATGGCCCAAACTGGAAACCAATGCTGGGGCTTCTGTCGTGACCCGAATGCACAATGACATGTCGTTTTGAACCTTGACAAGATGATCGGTAAGACTCCTTTTTGTCAATGAACCGAGATTTGAAAGAAAACTGTGGTGGGGGCATTTTCCCGGGACCATTGACCCTTTACGCTGATCAAACTTAATTATAAAATACCGTCTTTATTTAGTTTATTGAAAGGGTGTGGGGGCATTGGCACATCAAAATTCGGAGTTTATCGATAAATCCGAATTGATTAAAAGTTTACCGGCGGGTATTCTTTGGAGATTTTCGGATTTATCCGAAAACACAGAGCCTTAGTGATAACTCATTCGACGGGCTCTAAGGATCCTAAATATCCAAAAAAATATGCTAGTTCGATGCCTATTTTCCTACTAAAAATAGAAATAAAAGAAGATGGTTCATGTCCTGCCATAGGACGAGAAGGTGTACTATCTTCGAAAAAGTGTACATGCGGATGAGAGTAACAACAGTGCTATCCGAAATCCGTGTCCCACAAATTACAGTTTAGCAGGGGCAATAATACCTATCCAGGGGTTAGTAAGCTAGCCCGCTTCGCTAGGATAGACTAGCGAAGAAGACAGAGGTGAGGCATATTGATGCCTATTTCTGAACACAGAAAGGGAAGGTAGTGAGCTATGGTGATGGCACACTCATTCATGTTTTATTTTTCATGTCTCGTCATGAAGTGGGGCCAAAGGTGTTTTTTCACATCGCTCGGCTGCCCAAGAATGCACATATTTGTACAAAACATGGGCAATGCACAGCAGTATAGACGATTGCAAGCAGAGCATTTGGCCGCCGCCATGTCTCTGCTCGTGCAGGCAAGTGCGCGCAATTACAAGCTTGTAAAAGCCACGTTCACGCGAACGCTGCACATGGTGGCACGCATGGGGCACCAGTAAGACGCCATGCTTGCAATTGTCTATACTTCCTTCGTACTTTGCGATTTTGAATTTAAAAATTGTCGAATGGTTTTTAAAGGGTACCTACAATATCGTATACTATATGTGAAAAGCACATGGAACAATTTTTTTATCTCATCATTAGTATTTGATGCGTACAGCAATAATGGACCTCCTTTCTTAATGCATATTCCAAATCTGAAATTCCTTCTCTTAAAGGGGCACTCGGGAGCTTTCTAAGATGGCCTATTTATGGCCGTAACACATTCTATGTGCTCTAAGCATCCCAAAAATTTAAATTTACATCATGTGCAGCATATTTCACTAATAAAAATCTGATAAAAGATACTGAATCTCAGACGTACAGATGACGCCACCGAACCTGGCCGAATGTAGGCGAACAACAAACGGGGCTCATCAGGCAATCACAAGCGATGGCTTCACGTGCGGACAAGCAGCCGACCAGTCCTGGTCGTCTGCACGGGAAGCCCTCGCTTGCAATTGACTGACGAGTGTCTTTCGCTGTTCCACCCTATTCACCTTGATTTGGTTCAACCACATTCGCTGTCTTTGATTGCATTTTTAATAGTGAAATAAGCTGCACATTATTGTAAGTTTTGGACTTTTTGGATGCTTAGAGCACATAGGCTGAGTTAGGAACATAATTAGGCCACCCCGCAGGGGGCACCTGTGAAAGCAGGTGTTTGGAGAGTGGCGTCTCCACGGACCCCGAGCCATGCGGGTTCGCCCGCCCACGTATGGCTGTGCGTGGCTTTCCCGTGTCTGGGGAAAAGGGCATCCTGGTGGTTGAGCCGAGCCCGGGGTAGGTTTGGACCCTTCGGGGCCCCCCGGGTGAGGCAATACACCACTTCGGCCCCCGCTTCTCATAGACGGGAGTCCTGGTAAGGCCCGGCCAGGATGATTTAGTCTAGTCGCCACTCCTTCTACTATCTCCTCCCTTCTCTCACCTTTGTCTTCTCCTTCTTTTCACTCTTCTTATTTCTCTTCTTTCCTTTTTCAACTCCTTTGGCGGCAAGGGCTAACCTTGGGTGGTGACAGATACTCTCGTCCAGATCCACACTTGGTTATAGTTTCTGGGTAGCGCTAATAGAGTAATGCTTCCAGCAAAGCCATATTTGTTATGGGGTGTTACCTATTCCCTCGTTGGGCTCCGTGGTGGGTGGCGCGCCACAGATTCCGAACATCCTTTGCCTTTTTATGGCGTCCCTCTCTTCTAAACCCCGAGCAGAGCGACCCCCCAAAAGGGTTCGCCCCGCTCCCCCTACTTTCGTAAAAGCTGATGAACCAGAAAAATATCCTAGATTTCTTGTAGTTCACTCTACAAGTGACACTGTGCATTTGTCTAAAGTTTCTCCCTTTGTTATTGCAAAACATTTGGAACAAGTGATTGGAAAATGTTATAAAGCAAAGAAGCTTGCTGGAGACCTTCTTGTTGAAGTGGAAAATAAGCCGCAGAGCACAGCACTCTTAAAAATGACAAGCGTGGGAGATTACCCAGTTACTGTCACCCCCCACCGTACCCTGAACACTGTTCGCGGTGTCATCTCAGAAGATGACCTTCTTGAATGCAGTGAAGACGAGATCCTCGAAGGTCTGCGCAAAAATGCTATTGTTGCTGTACGACGAATTACCTTAAAACGTGACGGACAAGAAAAACCAACCCGCCATCTGATACTCACTTTTGAACTTCATGCTCTTCCATCCACCGTGAAGGCAGGTTACTTGAACTGTAGAGTCCGCCCTTTCATCCCGAATCCTCAGCGGTGTTTCCGCTGCCAGCGTTTCGGGCATGGTTCCCGAAACTGCCGCGGCCGAGAAACGTGTGGAAAGTGCGGTGGTACTGACCATGTAGCAGACATCTGTGAAAATGAAGTCAAATGTGTGAACTGTAGCTTAGCTCACCCCGCCTTTTCTCGCTCCTGCCCAAAATGGAAAGAGGAAAAGGAAGTCTTGACTTTTAAAGTAAAGCATAACCTTAGCTACCAAGCAGCCAAAGAACAGTTTGCCTTTCAGGCAAGAGGTTCTTATGCCCAGGCAGTGTTGAGGGGACCCCCACTGTCTACGGCATCTGTGGAGACACAGACTTCCCCGGAAGACCTGTCCTCTCCACAGGGGTCCCCTTCCGAACCTCTGAAGGTGACGCACACTCAGTCACCTTTATTTTCTGAGGGTGCTGTACCCTCCAGGGAGGGTACCACTCCCTCCAAGGTACAAGAGGTGCCATCAGTGGCCCTAGCTGGCCTTTCTGGCAGGAGTCGAGGGCTCCCTCCTCGTGCTTCCTGCAGCCACCAGAAGCCCAGGCGGACAGAACAACCTCCTCCGCCCAAGGGCCCAACGCTCTCGCCGGACGAAAAAATGGACGAGAGCCTACCGCTCTCTGAAGACGACCAGTCTCTTCCTGAAGCAGAGTCTCTTCCTCTGGTCTCCTCTGAGGTTGTAGGACGACCAAAGGACACTGCTAAGAGAAAAACAATCCCACGTGTTGAGGCACCAAAAGCCCCGTAAATATATGTTTTAGCTATCTCTGGTATATATATATATATCTCGTTCTGACTTCGTTTTAGAATACCAATGTCTCTTTTTCTTCAATGGAACTGTAGAGGCCTCCTTTCTAACTATGACGATGTGAGCCAGCTGCTAGATGAGCACGGCGCCGTTGCATTTTGCTTGCAGGAAACACATCTAAACGCGAGCCACACTAATATATTAAAGTACTTCCAGGTGTTTCGCAAGGACCGGATACAAGCAGTTCATTCATCTGGAGGCGTTGCAGTTGTAGTGCAACGATCCACCCCATGTAGCGAGGTGACTCTGCAGACTTCGCTGGAGGCTGTGGCAGCCCGCATTTTGTTAGATCGTATAATTACAGTTTGTTCTTTATATATACCCCCCAGTTATCAGCTAAAGATTGAAGAGCTTGAAGACCTTGTTAGTCAGCTTCCACCACCTTTTTTACTTTTGGGAGATTTTAATGCACACAATCCTTTGTGGGGGAGTGGCAGACGAGATCCCAGAGGGGCTCTCATTGAGCGCTTTCTTCTTTCCTCGGGATTGTGCCTACTTAACTCAAATGAAGCTACATATTTTAGTTCTACCACTCATACTTTTACTTGTATAGACTTATCCATTTGTCACCCTTTAATATTACCTTTGCTTTCATGGAAGGTCATCCCAAACCCATTTGGAAGTGACCACTTTCCTTTAATTTTAGAGTTGAATCATTCTCACGTCACTCTTTCATCGCGTTCACCTCGGTGGAAGTTCGAAAAAGCTGACTGGGCACGTTTTAAGCAATCATCTCTTTTAGCTGTTTCATCTCTCCATCAACTCTCTATTGACGAAGCAACAAATCATCTTACAAAGCACATCCTGGAAGCTGCAATGATTGCCATACCGATGACATCCACCCATCTTCCTAAAAGGCCAAAGCCGTGGTGGAATGAAGACTGCCGAGAGGCTAAAAAGAAACAAAACAAAGCATGGGGAATTGTTAGGCGGTATCCTACACCGAGCAACGTTATTAATTTCAAAAGAATGAGGGCACAGGCAAGGTACATCCGAAGGCACGCTAAGCGGCAAAGCTTTAGAGGATATGCTTCCTCTATTAATAGCAGTGCATCCCTGAAAGAAATTTGGGACCGAGTGCATAAAATCGATGGTTCTTACCGGGCATTTTCTGTCCCACTTTTAAGTCGAAATGGAATATGCCCTGAGAGTCTGAAAGAGCAGGCAGATATCCTAGGGGAACACTTCGAATTTGTATCGAGTTCCGAGCATTATACTCAAAATTTCCAGCGATACAAATTGCAGGCTGAAAAAAAGACTGTGACCACATTCGGGGCTACGAGAGAACCATATAATGCTCCATTCACACTACACGAACTTCAGTCGGCTCTTCCATCCAAGCAGTCTGCACCTGGACCAGATGGGATTCATTATAAAATGCTTGAGCATCTTCATCCGTCCACCCTGGAACTTATTCTGTACCTTTTTAATAGAGTTTGGCTCGAGGGTCACTTTCCATCCTCTTGGAAGGTTGCTATCATTGTACCAGTGCTAAAGCCAGGCAAAGATCCCTCATGTTCATCTAGCTTTAGACCCATAGCTTTAACTAGCTGTATTTCAAAGACTATGGAGCGAATGATTAATAAGAGACTTATGTTTTACTTGGAGAGAAACAACCTACTTGATAAGTACCAGTGTGGTTTCCGTTCAGCTCGGTCCACAGTTGATCATCTAGTTCGTTTTGAGACTGCTGTGCGGGAGGCATTTGTGAACAGGCAACAATGCCTTTCTGTTTTCTTTGATTTAGAGAAGGCTTATGACACGGTTTGGCGGTTTGGTATACTGCAAGACTTGTTCAGTTTCGGTGTTCGAGGTCGTATGTTAGCCGCCATTCAAAGTTACTTGGAGCACCGTACCTTTCGTGTGAAGCTGGGGACAACACTTTCAAGAGAGTTCATACAGGAAAATGGAGTCCCCCAGGGAGGCGTGCTCAGTGTCACTCTTTTCATCATTAAGTTAAATTCAATTACTCGTGTAATACCGCCTTCAGTACAATATTCTATATATGTTGACGACTTGCAGATCTCCGTCTCGTCCTGTAACTTGTCGATTTGTGAACGTCGAGTTCAACTTACGGTCAATAACTTGATCAAATGGGCTGATACAAATGGTTTTAGATTTTCGCCTGAAAAAACGGCTTGTGTTCGCTTTTCTCGTCGGCGTGGAATTTGCCATGATCCAGTTTTGAGTATGTATGGTACTCCAATTTCCATAAAAAGTGAACACAAGTTTCTGGGTCTCATATTTGATTCAAAACACACGTTTATTCCACATATTAAGAGTCTTAAACTGAAATGTCTGAAATCTCTCAACATTCTTAAGGTTTTATCTCACGTGTCATGGGGCTCGGACCGACTGTGTTTATTACGCATATATCGCTCTGTCGTCCGTTCCCGGCTTGACTATGGTTGCATAGTGTAGGGTTCAGCCCGGGCATCGGCTTTGAAGATGTTGGACCCCATTCACCATCAGGGGTTGCGTTTAGCTACTGGTGCGTTCCGCACCTCCCCAGTACCTAGTCTGTACGTAGAAGCTAATGAACCATCCTTGGAGTATAGAAGGTTCGCACTGGGTTACATGTATTCCATTAGGGTCCGCTCGGTTCCCGAGCATCCTGCTCGAGATAACATAGAAAACATTCGGTTCCAGAGAACATTTCAAAACAAACCCTCCATAGTTCCTCCTTTTTCAATTAGGAATCGCAGTGCAGCAGAGGTTGTTGGGATGAATGCAAAGGCCCCAGTAGTCCAATACCCTCCACATATTGCCCCATGGGACTACAACAACATTCACTGTGACTTCACACTTACGAAACATACTAAAAAAGATGTTCCAAAGGAAGTCATGAAGCAGGAATTTTTGGAACTTCAATGTAAATATCAAGAGTATACAAGTTTCTATACGGACGGGACAAAAGACGACTCCACTGTGGGATGCGCTATGATCGGACCATCCGTTAAGCGAGTTAGGAGAATAAACTCCAATGCCACTATACTCACGGCAGAGCTCTATGGTCTGCTATTGGCGGTCGATTACATAACCAAGAAAAGGTTTCCTCGCTCGGTAGTATTCACTGACTCTTTGAGTTCTTTAAAAGCAGTCCTATCGCTGGAACGGGTGAGAAACCCGCTTGTTTCTGAATTGCAAAGTAAGATTATTTTAGCTGCAAACAGCAACATTCGCATACCTTTATGCTGGGTGCCTAGCCATGTAGGCATCCCGGGAAATGAAGCGGCTGATTCTGCAGCAAGGTCTGCTAACCAGAAACAAGTAGACCTGCGTAAAATACCTTATAAAGATTATCACTCGTCTTTAAAACGGTGCATTCGATTAAAGTGGCAACTTCAGTGGAATGCTGAAATGCACAACAAATTACATGCAGTAAAACCTTACATAAGTGAATGGGAGAGTGCCCGGCATCGGGAGCGCTTCTATGATGTGGTCTTGTGCCGGTTACGAATTGGCCATACACGTCTCACACATGGGCACCTTTTGAGTGGGGAGGATGCTCCAGTGTGTGAACACTGTAACATAACTTTAAGTGTCTTACACATCCTCATTGAATGTCACACTTATGATCAATACCGTCAGAAACACTTCTCACAACTATATAGAGAACATGTCCCACTACACCTAGCCCTGCTTCTAGGTGATGAACCACTTATTTCACATGACTGCTTATTTAAGTTCCTCACAGATATCGGCATTATACACCGACTGTGATTTTATTTTCCACCCCAGACTCATTACCATACCTTTTACACTTATACAAATGCATGTTCAAAGTTTTATCACATCACCAGCTACTATAGCTCCTTCTTCTCTCTAACCCTCTACTGCAATAGTTCAGACTCTTGGCGCGTTATAGCCTTAGATGCTGATGTGCCATAAGCCCCCAATCAACCAATCAACCAATAATTAGGCCATCCTGGAATACTAGGGACTGCCCCTTTAATTTATTTCATTTTTTTATTTATATATGTACAATTCAGCATTTCAGTGAAACAAAGCAGGAACATGATTGCAGACGAAAGTGGAAAGGCCATTTGTATTGCCTGTATTTCTCCGCTTTTTGTGCATATGCTTGACAGTGTTACTCACTGCAGATTCATCTTGGACATGGCATCAAATGCGAGAGGCAGCATTTACACACGCCGTGGAAAAGGCTGCCACCCCTTGCCGCTTTCTCAGAATGGTCAGCCGATCACTATGGGAGCCTGCGGAGCTCTTCAATAGGAGTGTGTCAGGGCAAGCCTGCAGGCGTCTCCTCTAGGAGGGTGCAGTGGGCAAGAAGCCCTTAACACGGAAAAGTTGACGCTCTGACAGGTGGGTGTTTCTGATCAACCTGGAAGGGCACAGGATCTGTTCTGGCTGAGCTGTGCTTAGCTGTGCACATAATGTGTGTATAGTGTGAGTTATTATTTACAATGATTTGAGATATAGCTAAAATGCGGTTACATCAAACGAAAATTGCAGCATCTCCCGATAGATTGAACTGCCAAGAGCGCCGTTAGCTCTGCAAGCTGGCTTTCCCCCAGCGCAGCAAATTGCCTTGGGGAAAAGCCAGCTTGCAGAGAAAGCTGCTTTTTTTTTCTTTTAAGCGACCACGTCTACTGCCCAGAAGAAAATAAAAAAGGAAAATCTCTTCTGCGGGGGCAGATCGTTAGAGCCCTGCATATCCGCTGATAGCCACAGTAAACGGGTGGATGCGAATAAAAATTACACACATTTTGGCAGATTGCGGATCGGGTGCTGATGTCAGGGGCTGCGGATGCGGATATCCTCGGATCCAAATCTAAATTTTTGCCCGGTGGCATTCAGTTCGTCGACTGTTGTTTCATCTACAGATCGTTTCGTCGACATGCGAGGTTTGATCGAAAGGCTTCTCGTGTTCGTCTCATCAGAAAACCTGACATGTTTCGTCGCACACATCCTGGCTATTTTCGTAACAAACTTTTTGTGTCTCGCCTGGTTACAGAGGGGAAGGGGTATGGTTTGGTTAAGCTCGCCATAGTAATCGCGTGCTATCTTTTAGCGGCTTAGTAAAGAAATACGTTGTGAACAAAACGTCGCAGAGGCATGTGCCCACAAAACGCACTGCATTGACGAACCGTGTGTCTATGAAATGCATGTCAATGAAAAGTTTTCCACGAAACATATTTCCACAAAACACGTTTCGAAGAAACAATAGGGATCCTAAGGAAGATCTGATTCTCACTGAAGATTGTTTCAGTTAGTGCATTGCCTCTCATCAAAAATGCCATCTGTAAAAAAAGTAAAGATTGCAGGGCATCAATCGTCCCGAGAAAGCTAGTACATTGGCAGGGAAAGAGTGGAAACTTTCTCCGGGCGAAGAAAACCTCAAACGTACAAGTCACAACAAAGTAGAAGAAACGTCTCCCTCTCCGCAAAGGGTAGTGTGGTCATGATTCCAAAAACAGGAAGTGCCTCGACATCCTTTTTGTGCACTTCTTCTGGGCAAAGGTCGCGGACTCCTAGGACGATCACATAACTGAGATAATTGCTCCTTCGACGCGCAGTGTCCCAGGAAGGCTGATTGCTTTTAATATGAATACGATGAAACTGATATTGATAAAATGACATCTCCTTTGAGTGGTGACCCGAAGATTTCTTTTTACAAAGATAAGCAAACAACTTAAAAAGTTCTTTTTGTATTTTCATTTTTTTTCATTCTCGCTTGATGTTATGATATACAATGAATGCCTGGATTGTGAGTCAGATCTGGTTCCACATTTTGCGGATGTGGTTTGGATACGGATACAAAGTATGCGGATCGGATACGGATACAATAAAGTTAAAAGTTTACATGCGGTTCGGATACAGATACAAAGTCTTCGGATGCGGATATTCAAACTTATCCGCGCAGGGCTCTAGAGATGCTGAGCCGGTAAACGAAGAAGTGGCCACTAAATAGTTGCAGTGAGCGTCCCTTATGACGTACAGATGCCCCTTCGAGAGTACACTACTTTTTTAAATGTGGCGTGCTTGTTCGTAGTCAAATTCATTAAAACTTCTATATAGAATATCCCGCTATATTGTAGTGGTAGACGGGGTTTTGCGGTTCGATGTAATCTGGTTTGACTGTACTACGTTGCCCAAGCAGATGCAATGCGGGAGGGCAGCCGAGTGATAATTTGACTGATTATCAGGCTGGACACGACAGAATTTCCTTGTTTACTGTTGGAGCTGGGATTTTATTATTTTAACCTTTTTTTATGAATAACTGCTCGTGTATTTTCTTCTATGCACTGTAGGTTTTATCACGCAATGCCAGCTTGCCCAAGCCATCATCTTCCCCATCCAGATGTGCTGGCAAAAACGAATGGAAGAAAAAATCCATGGACAGCCCTGTGTGCGAGGGAATGTGTGCGAGTGGTGCGTGTTGGGAAAAAATAAAATAGTAAGTTTCATTCTCTTTGTCTTTGTATTTTTTATTCATGGCAGAATGAACACCTAAACCTTCGAAAAATTGGTGTTCTTTTTGAAAAATTTGCTAGCTGTTGTCTTCAGCAGTCCTTTCTGCATATAAATTATACCGTGCATGCATGGCCAGGTCACCCCACAAGACACTAGATCGGCCGGGTCACATCAGAACACACTTGACAGGGTCACGCCAAGACACCAGAACACGCCAAGGAACCAGAACACACCAGAGCACGCCAAACCACCAGAACACACCAGAGCACGCCAAACCACCAGAACACACCAGAGCACGCCAAACCACCAGAACACACCAGAGCACACCAAACCACCAGAACACACCAAGACCCGTGTCTGAATTTCCGCTCTGGTGTAAACGTCAGAAACACACCAGACCCGGGCTGGTGGATTTTTCAATAGGGTTTGCAGGCTGTAAAGTTGTGGCTTGCACAGCTCGAGCAGGTCGCACCTCGCTTACTGGCTCCATCACGAAGCATAGGTGCTGCATGAGTCGCACCACACCGTAAGGCCATATACGGTCTGGTCACAGCACCTGGGACCATTCGTCACTGCACCCAGCTATGGTATGGTTGCATGGTCGAGGCGTGAAGCATGGTTTCAACGTAGAAATGCTGATCATCACATCTGAAGCACGTTTTATTTACTTTTGAGTCGAGTATTCAGCGTTTTAAGTGTTATAGAGTAAGCAGCAGCGAGAGCAAAAAAAAAAAAATGAAAGCCGCTCTTACTGAGGATCTATTACGAGCACTAGAAAGCCGTGGAGTATAATTAAAACGCTTCTAAAGGAGAATTAGCGTATAAATTATATGCTAGTGCCTCAAAAATAAAAAAAAAACAATTCAGATATAATTTATAGGTGTAAAAATATACACCAGAAGGACTTAAACCAGAGCTACACAGTCTGTAAGTTTAAAATTTAAACCTTAGACCACTCGGACACCACCCAATTTTATTTCCAGGTTGTTTATCGAGGTATATGAATTTCGTTTGCTGCTATCGGCTGCAAGAGATATTACTTTATTTTCATTTACTTCACTATTCCCACCAAATGTGACAAGTGACCGAGAATAGAACCTCATATGTCGGCCGAGGCACTGTGCTTGCGTTAAGGCAAGCTAGCCTGTCTTGCTGGGCTCATATTTTGTTTCATCACCCGTTTACGATGCTGTTGTCGCACATCAAACGAAAAAAAAACTGTGACTAAGTCTCACTTGTTTTGGTTTTCAGGTACCCTTGGCTGCAAACTCCGCTATATCAGGCCAAATATAAAATATACTTTTTTAGCAAATACGCATTGTTTTAGCAAAATAAGCTACACTATTTGACAAAGGTGAAACAGAACGAGCCTCTCCACTTGGGTCTGTTTTCATCTCTTGCCCCAGGTAGCACCGAGTTCTGGGCCGAAACTTGGCTTTTGTCTGGGAGTTTAGGGCATTGAAAAGCCCGAAGAAGCCAAAGTAGAGCCAAACCTGTCCTCCCTTGGCAACAGTCTATGTATTTTGGCCCTAATTCGCCAAACAAGTGCCAAACTTAGGCTTCACTGCCTGGTATTTCGGCTATCATCTGGCATCTTTGGGCTTAAATTGCCTAACAAATGCCAGAGTTAGGCTTACTGCCCGGTAGTTCCGCAGATATTTGGCATTTTTGGGCCAAAATCGCCAACTAATGGCAGAGTTAGGCTTCACTTTTTGATAGTTCGGCTGTTATCTGGCACCTTCGGGCCAAAATCACCACAGATGTGCCAGATTTAGGCTTACTAACTTGTAGTTTGGTTGACATCTGGCATCTTTGGGCCCAAGTCGCCAAACAAGAGCCAAAGTTAGGCTTCCCTTCCCGATAGTTCGGCTGTCATCTGGCAGATACGGGCCAAAGTCGCCAAAGAAGTGCCAAAGTTAGGCTTCGCTTCCCGATAGTTCGGCTGTCATCTGGCAGGTACGGGCCAAAGTCGCCAAAAGAGTGCCAAAGTTAGGCTTCGCTTCCCGATAGTTCCGTTGTCATCTGGCAGCTACGGGCCAAAGTTGCCAAACAAGAGCCAGAACTAAGCTTACTGCCTTGGAGTTCGGCTGATGAGGTGTTTGATGCACGCGGGTGGTCTTCATCTTAATTAAATAGAAATCAAGTTTTATTCGGCTGCCCACTTTATCTTATTTTGAGTGTCTCTTGATTTCTCCAGTCTTAAGTTGCGCCGCTCCCACATCACACTTGGGGAATTGAAATGAAATCCCGGAGCTTGTAGTCTTTTAGCGTGTTGGTACTTTTTAAACATATAGAAAGTGGAGAGTCTGAGACGCATAAGGACAGGACAATCTTTCAACTTCAACAACATTTACTTTCGGCTTCAAGCTCAAAACCCGCCCGCTCCGTGGGAGTGCGGGAAGGGGAAATCTTGGGGGAAGGAGAGGTAGCGAAAAATGTGTACGCGATCCCCCTGTCCTGCGGGGCCAGGTACTTCGGGCAAACGGGGCGATGCCTCAACGACCGACTCCGAGAACATCAAATGGACGCCGAAAGAGCTGCTTCGCATTCTCAGCACCCGATCGTCATTCACGGGAGAAAATGTCTCGGCTGCGATCCTAATTTCGCCGGCACGACAGCCATGGGAGGCCATTGCGAGCGAGTAAGGAGAGAAATAATTGAGGCATATCGGATGGCAACAAGCCCGCAAAACATAAGCACCCCCTCCATTTCGCTCTCAAGAAAGGAGATTATCTTTCTGAGGCCCACAATAGAAGCCGAACGCTGACAGACAGGCAAGGCGACAAGGTCACCGGCAGAAGCGGCCTTTCCTTTTATTCCGTTCCATTTCATTCCAGAGAAGGGCTGGCATTCCCCCGTCCCTAATTTCCCTACTGTTGAACAGGTCGAGATACTCTTTCCCCTGTAGATTTGGCTGTACAGCAGGTCTTTCTTCTGTTTTTTGTTGTTTTTTTTCACGATGTCCTTGTTTGTTTGTTTTTTCTTTTTTTTTTACTCTAAAGCGTGGAAAATGCGGAGAGAGCTTAGCTGCGTTGTTGATGCTCCTTCGACCTCGCCTTTTGCAAATCCTCCCCACCTGCTTTTGTGTCTTCGAGTTGCTGTGAGCGAACACGACAGCCGCTTTAAGCAAATCAAAAGGGTGGAGCGAAACGCGTGACCTAACTGCGTAGGACGCGTAGGACAAAAACATTTTGACGAAAATCTTTTCACGTGACTCTCTCTGTCACGCTAATGGGATCTCTGGGGCTGTTGTTTTCGCCGTTTGCCTAGTTATAGAAATAGGCGGGCCACGTAGGTCCGGTTTACGAAATGGGCTCTTCAGTGTTCTGTTGCTTTCGTGCGTTGCAGACGCGGCCGTGCTTTTTTGTCGTAAACGGCCGGAATACGTCCATGCCAATTTTTTGGTAACAGCCATTTTTTTCACCGGAGTTCGTGGAATTCTTGTGATGTGTTTGTTGGATTTGTAGGAAATGCTTCAACAAAAACTGCTTTCTGCCGACGACGAGGCGTCAGTTGAATGTGCGCAACGTTCTTTCTCGAGTGTGTTTGTGGGGTGCCTGTGTTGGATTATGCATCAATCAAGGATTACGTGATATCGCTCTTTTATTAGTAAGTACACTGCAAGCATGCTTCTGATAGTAGTCCTGCTTTCCTCTCAATCTCCGCGGTTTTTTGTGTGATGCGTTTTGCTGGGCATGAGGACAGTGTTAATTCTATTTTATAATTTGCGTTTCGTTTTACCGAAAAGTGTGACCTTTGTATATACGTCGAGAATACACTGTGTGTAACGATAGTTGTTTATTAAACCTCTGGGAGCGATCGAAAAAATTTTGTTTGTCCGTATATGTTATTTAAATGCTACAAATGATATGCAACGTCGTACACAACACAGACTTGCACGACGTTCGCCCAATACGGAGCAGACGCATCGTAGAGTATTTGCACAATATTGCGCGAACACTTGGCCGGGGCAAAACGGCTGTACGGCAATACCTGCCGGATATCATATGGTGGTGCAAAACTGGACATTTGAGCGATATTGGAACCGACTTTCGGCCGGTACTGGCACGATACTGCAAAGTATTCCCGTGCTGCTTGGGAACGGAGGTGATGACATCTGACCCTCGTGTTTCAGACGCTTGTTTAATTTAATTTTCTTCTGGGGCGCGTGAGGCACGTCCCAAATACCAAAATTAGGTGTTGCTCTGGCAGTTATGGCTGAAGTATGGCACCAACTTTGGCGCTCCTCTGGCGGACCAGAGGAACGCCAAACCTTGGCATGCCCCGAATTCCCAGATTAGGATTTACTATGGCAGTTATGGCTCAAGTATGGCACCAAGTTTGGCGCTCCTCTGGCGGACCAGAGAAACGCCAAACCTTGGCATGCCCCGCATTCCCAGATTAGAATTTACCATGGCAGTTATGGCTCAAATATGGCATCAACTTTGGCACTCCTCTGGCGTACCAGAGAAGAGCCAAACTTTGGCATGCCCTAGGATCGCCCAACTAAGGCTATAGTTAAGCACCGTACTTTGGCACTGATGAGTGCCATGGTGGAAAAGCCTAACTGCGCCAAAGTTGGGCCCTTATGTTTGCCAGACCTTTGCCCAAGTTGGGCATTCCTCTGGCGTGCTACCTGGGTGCAGACACTATTTCCTGCTTTTGTGGTTTGTGTCAGACTTTTGTGTCTCTGTCCGACCAAAATGTGCAGCTATTATTCGCAGCAAATGGCTGCCAATCCGGAACACAAGTTTGTTCTCGGCCACCAAGAGCAAGTATTTTGAAGGTGAGCTATTGTCCGCGTACATGCGTTTTGTGTTCCATTCCTCTTGTATGCCATTTCCCATGTGTTCTAGTCTTGCATTAGTGTTTCATTGTCTCTCTTCTGGAAAAACACCCAAGTGTGACTAAGACCGGATTCTTTCTTATACATGCAAGTATTGGTGGCAAGCAACAGCCAATCAACGCCAGAAGTTTGCTCTTTGTTTCCGCTCATGGCAAGTGTTTTCAAGGTGAGTAATTGATGCCTATCTGAGTTGTGTGTTTCATTCCTCACAGACACTCTATTTCCTGTATTTATAGTGGTCTTTTGTGAGACTTTTGCGTGTCTGTTCAGCCAAATCATCTGTATTAGACTGAGACTGGGTTCTTTCGGATATGTGCAGCAATTCTTGGCAGGAAGTTGCTGCCAATCAGGAACACGAGTTTGTTCTCGGCCACCAATAGCAAGCATTTCAAGGTGAGCTATTGCCCACCAATATAAGTTTGAGTATTTATAAAGGAACGCAAAATCAAAGCCTGGGGGTTGACCATTGCAAAAATGTTGACTCGGAAGCGCATAGGGAGGAAGCTTTACAAAAGTAACCACCTGCCTCAAGAAATGAAACCAAAACTAAAAAACGTAGATTCCTTCTGAAAAAAGAAATTGTCAGCCCAAGTTGACACAGGGGCAGCACAGAGCAAACAAGCCACGGTACGAGTATGCTTGGTTCAAGCTTTGTAGGGGTGGTCGATGACTCGGTGTTTTCTATAAAAACATTTTTTTTCTAAAAGTGTGGCGGCCGAATATTGGGGATGGGCATTGAGTCGGGATGTTAAGCTAAAAATTGCATCTAAGTGCCGGGATTCATACGCCTTGTCCACCTAGCGAGGGTGACAAGGCCTTCAAAAATTTAGTTTCGCAAAAAGAAGTGCGTCAGTATTGAAGTCTCATTTTACTTCAGGACTCTCAATTTAAAACGCACAATAAATGAGATACCTGAGATTCGTTTGGGTGTACTTCCTCTCAGCAAGTATATGGTTCTGTCTCAAAAGGTCTAATCTGATGTTGACTGCACGTCAGGTCTCCACCGACAATTCATCAGGACGAGACCCAACAGGGTCACTAGAGAGGAGCGGCTTAGGCAAGGGAGGCTACATATACGACAGTTTCTTGCGGACAAGAACCAAAAATAGATAGATGGTGGGTGCTTAATTCGCTATGCCTTTTGGCATGCACAATCTGTTTGTTATGTTTCAATATTCCAGCAGAGTTTAATTTTAACAATTGTAAAATAACAAGCATGCACCCAGATCGCAGAAGCGCCTACCCCCTGTTTTCGGAACGATCCACAAATAAGCAAAGGGCAAACCAGACACGCGTCAACCTGCATTGAGCCATGCTCAAAATATTAAAAGAACACATCAAGCGCCCAGGTGCCGTGGCATCCTTGCCACAATAGGGATGGTCGCGGAGCTGACAGATCCGTGCCTGGCACAAGCCATGGCATGGCCTTTGCAAACCAGGGAATCGAGATTAGGGAAGTAGCACAGAAACTTGAGGCAAGCGGCGAAAGTGAGCAGAGTTAATGAAAAACAAAGATGAAGGGGGTTTCGTCGCGTGAGGCATCTATGTCCCATGCATGTAACTTTGAGTGTGCTGTAGGCGGCTGCTCAAAAAAATTTTACTTGGACGTAACTAATCGCGAATCTCTCTTACAGTTTCCACGGCCCACAAGCCAGCAGGCGCCAGTTCGTTCTCGTTCAAAGGTAAGGATTCCAGATTTTCTAGTTTTCTCTGAAGCAGCAATACTAAAGCCAGAGAAGCGGTAGGGCATATTTAATTGACGGAGCTCAGAACGACTGGGGGCGCTTTCATTGAAGCTTGTTTTCCTGTAATACACGTGGAACACATTGTCTTCGTGTGTCCAGTTTTGTCGCAAGAGGCATATTATGTCAAGCGCAAGTATTTTTAAATTTATCCCGCTTTGTGTGCTGTAGGTGGCTACTAAAAAAAATTGCCACTTGAATGCAACTAATCGAAAATCTTTCTTGTAATTTCCATTGCCCAGAAGGCAGCAGGTTCCAGATTATTCTCGTTCAAAGGTGAGGATTCCAGATTTTCTAGATAACTCTGAATTAGCAATACTGAAGCCAGACAAGCGGTACGGCATATTTAATTAACAGAGCTCAGAACGACTAGGGACGCTTTCACTGAAGCTTGTTTTGCTGCAATAGAAGCGTGTATTGCAGCAAAACAAGCTTCAGTACAAGCGTCTTCAGTCGTTCTGAGCTCCGTTAATTAAATATGCCGTACCGCTTGCTTGGCTCCAGTATTGCCGTGGGCGGCAAAACGTGTGCTCAATTTTGTCGCAAGAGGCATATTATGTCACGCACATGCAGTTTTGAATTTATCCACCTTAGTGTGTTGTAGGTGGCTGCTCAAAGAAATTTCTACTTAGACGCAACTAATCGCAGATCTTTCCGGCAGTTTCCGCGGCCTAAGAGCCAGAGCTGCCAGTTGGTTTTTCCTCAAAGGTGAAAATTACAGTTTCCCGAAGCAGGAATACTGACGCCAGACGAGCGCATACGTATATTTGATTGACCGAGCTCAGAATGACCCGGGGCAGTGGCATTGAAGCTTATTTTTAATCCATCAACGCAGACATAATTTTGAATGTATCCGGCTTAGTGAAGAATTGCTACTTGTCGAGAACTAATCACAAATCTTTATCTTGCAGTTTCTATATGGCTGCAGCTAGCAGGTGCTGTTTTCAATAAAAGGTGAGGATTTCACAATCTGTTTTCAAGTATCATGTTTTTGAATGAGGGTTCTAAACATTTAAGTTTTTTTTGCAGTAAATGCCGGATCCTCCAGTTTAAGGCTATGCTAAATATATTTGTTATAGATGAGCCAGAGTTTTGCTTTATTCATAATTTGACATCAGCAACATTTTTTTTATTTCATCGCTTAGAAATACACACAAGGAGCGACTGCTTGTATGTAGTTTTATTGGTAGCCGATATGATATATTGGATTCCAATATCCATAATACGCTAGTAAACTAGAATCGTAAACCCTTATTGGATCCCCATACGACACATGGGGATCCAATAAGGGTTTATAAGGTAGGGGATTCCAATGTTTTTAGCGTATTATGAATATTGGAATCCCATAACAAACCCTTATTGCATTACAATACAATAAATGTAATGTTTTCTTAATACACCATTTATATCGTATTGTAATACAATAAGAATATATTGTTTACTAAAATCTATGATGCGCTGTTCATATTGGAATTCTCCAAAAGGAATGCTTGAATATGTTTTTATTCTAGATATAAGTCAGGGATATATAGAAGAGAGAGAGATGGAGATAGAGGGTAAACGAGAGGAGCTTATAGTACCTAGGAAAATAAAGTAAACTGAGTTTCCAGTGGCCGATGGCTGCAGGATCTTTTCTTTTATGACTAGTTCGTAATATGATAGCTCTTTGTACACAGTAGTTTCTGCTCAATTTTAGTGTAAGAACGAGTTCTATAATCATAAATTCCCTCATCTGAATAAAATTATATAAAATATGAGTGTTAGTTTGATGAAACTGGAACTCAGAGTCACTTCTTTTATAGGGCTCTGCTAAGTGTAGGCTTTGGTAAAGGACCCTACTCTGGGGAGTTGTTTCTTCTTCCTCAATAAAAAATGCAACATGTTTTAATAGAAATGAATGCCGACACAGAGTATAATAGGCTACCCAAATTTAAAAAGAAAATCGAAGGTGGTGTTTTTTTTTTAATCGGTAATTTTCATTGTTTGATTTTTTCCCATGTTTGCCTAAATATATCCTGACTATCGTACCACTCAATATCTTTTTTTAAATAATAGCTATATATAATTAAAATACTGTCTGCAAATTATATAATAATGATTAAATAATTTAACGAGATACAGGCCTCCAAATTTCGTCATTTGTCGTTCGAGCAGGCATGTTTGACAAGTTCTATATATAAAAAAAAATTAAATAAATATTTTTACTTTACATTACAAGCAAGCTGTGCTCATAGTTTGTTTTTAAAAAAAATATTCTCACATTATCCTTTTAGTTATTCACTTTCAAACGTGCCCCCTCCATGAGTGCGTGTTAATGCACTTGTACAGATTTTCATGTCTTACGATTTTCCTGTCGCCAAGTAATTTTTCTAGTGAAAACTAAGTTTGGATTCATTTACACCAGGACAGTAGACAATGGCATATAAAAACATCAGTTGATTTAAAGATGTCAACCAGCCACCTTTTGGTCGATCTTATCTGAAATCACCATACAACAAAATAGAGGGCTGTTTTAGCAACTTCATGTGGTCGTTTAAAATACTCTATAATTTTAAAACTATGGCACCGGAACAAAAGCATGTGAAGTATACAACCACTACTATTTGCATTGACAGCTGTCATTAAATAATGTTTTCTGAATTAAAATAAGTACAGTGGACTCGCAACAATTCAAACTCTGATACTTTGCACTGCCCGGTAATTCGAAGCGAATTTAAAAATTTGGTTGTTCCGGTATGTTTTTAATGCATTTATAAGCTGTTGGATTCAAACAATGTTTTCGCTCAATTCGTACTATTTGTCCATCGTGGCGGGATTGCCCCACTGAGTGCGCTTCTCATAGAGCACCTGTACTGCGGGAAAGCAATACGCACGAAGCTCGCGGTCATTGCTTTTCCGCAGTACAGGGGTGCATGGTGAGAAACATACTCGATGGGACTAACCCATCCCGATTGTGCAAGCAGCACTGTCCTGACAATCTGCTTTCATTTTTCGGGCTTCTTTTATTTTTCTAAGGGGTTGAATTCCAGATGAAGGAAATATTATTTGCATATACCAAGCATACTTATAAATTCCCTCGAATAGGATAGCTGGGCGTCTCGTCAGGTTTAAATTTATGTAAAATCGGTCCTTTACATACCACTCCAACGTAGGCATTGGACTTTCAAATGCCGAAGTTCATAGATATAGTTACTTTAAAACTAACTGAGCTTAGAAGTGGACAAGTGGAAGGTTAGGTGGAAGGTGAGAGGTCATTAATTCAGCTTAATCTTTGTTTAAGCACGATACAACGGTAGTAAAATGCTTTGAGAAACTATTCTATATTCAATTAGAAAATATTCGGCTAATATTACTATTCGGTTTAAACTTCACCAATGTTTTATGCATGCTCTTTTTTAAACGGGCCTGTGCAGAGGATAGTGTAAAAATATGCTTGGTATATGCACTTATTCCTATAGCGATTTCTTGCATTACCTCACATCCTATTGAAATAAATTTATGATACTTCAAACTTCTGATAATTTAAATTGAAATCTGTGGCTTCCTGGAGTTTGAACTATTGAGAGTCAAGTATGTTAGAAAATACTGCCGTTTCTCTGAAAACCAAGAACCTAAACATTGATTTCAAGCAACAACTTTTCTATTGGCCAAATAAATGAGATGCCACACTAGACCTGTAAAGCTTCCGTCAGTGACACTAATAGTAACCTTAAAGGACACATGAAAAAAAAATTTAAACGGCTTAGATGGAAAAAGGATGTCATAAAACGATTTTACAACGAAGAAAAAAAATTAGAGCTATATTTACGGCGCAATACAAATTTGTAGTTGGCGCCCACGGGCCCCGCGGAAAAGTGGCCCATATTTATCACGTGACTGGCCCTTATTTATCACGGTGTGCTTGAGCTCTTTCGAAAGCTTTCTACTATCTTTGAAAGTTATTTATTTTCTTTATTTTTTTTGTTGCACTTATTTTGCAACAAAATATTTTGACTTTTGGGAAAGTTCAAGTATAAGGAAATTATCACTTCCGTTTTGACGCTTACGAAACCAAACAAAGACCGCCATTTGTTCTCCGGAGGGACGCGGAGCACGGTCGGCACGGTGTTGTTTTTGACATGCCGGTTCAACGAAAGCGACGCCGCTGCTCGACGAAAGGCTGCAGTTCTCGTGATCGTGATCTGGAGGACCAGCAATACGCCTGCGGACAGCGTTGCCGGCCCGCCGCCGGCAACGCTGTCCGCAGGCGTATTGCTGGCCTCCGAGATTTCCGCGGGGGGGGTTCGCTGGTCTGCGAGGCGTGTCCTCGTATGGGCGAAGCCCAAGCTGCCTGATCCGGTCGAGGAGTCTGCGCTTTAAATCAGGATCCATCGTAAAACACGCAGTGGAGACTACCATCGCTTCCACCACCAGCACACAAAACCAACAACACAGCGCGCGCCGAAGTTGAACGGAAGTGGCACGTTTTCTAGCCGAGCAGCCAAGCCAATCCCAGCGGCTTACCTCTCCTCCCCGCGGAGCGCACAGGCGCCAGAGAAAAAAGTGGAAAGGAGGAGCGTTACACCGCGCTTGACAAAAAATCATCTTGCGCCGTAAATATAGCTGTAAAAATTTTTTTTCTTCGTTGTAAAATCGTTATATGACATCCTTTTTCCATCTAAGCCGTTTAAATTTTTTTTCTTTTATGTGTGTCTTTTAAAGAAAATATGAGCACCAGTTCACCTATGCAAAGGAGGCTGCCGTCCCGAGTAAGAATGTGACACCGCTCGCAAACGTGCATAACACAGAGGGGCATGCCCATCCCAAATTCCAGGATAGCCTAGGGCTGCTGAACAGCCACGTTCCCCTATCTTGGAGTTCCCGAGTAGCAGCAGTCAGAGCGGTCAACAAGAAGTCAATTCCCCTCAAGGCAGTCCTGCCCTCGAGGCCCACCCGGTGGCTTTGTTAAACCAGAAGCCCAAGATGGTTTGCGTTAGTGATGAGTTCTCTCCTCATTGCGTAGGAAAAGGCGATGAGGAGCATCACCACTGGGAAAGTGTAAGGACCATCAACACAGCACATCTTTATCTTCTGTTTAGGTTTTATCACATTTGCATTGCTTTGGAATACCATAAATGCATGGAGAAGCAAGTCACTGGATCTTGGGGAAACAACAGCGGACTGTTTTTCATTTTTTCACACTGTTCATTGTTAAATTTGTTACAGCACATTCCGCTCTTTCACTAGAAATGGAAGTTGGTGGCTACACTGTTATTGTACAATTAATAAGAGTATGAGTCTTTGGCAATGGAAATGTCTTTGCAACATTGAGGTGCTCTAAATAATGTTGTGGTTGAAGAAAAGGATGACGAAGATAAAAATGTAAATTACGCGTGATTGTGACGGGCTTCAAAGCGGCAAGTTACACGGTTTCGAGCAGAGGTTGGTGAGACCTTTTGTCATAAGTGCACCTTCCAATAAAACCTTGATAAACATTAGTTCTCTCTAAACAAATGAGGAAACCGTCACTTTAATTATTCTGTGATTTTGGTTTGCTTCAACTTGCAATAATTTTGATATGGCCTTGAAGTTTCACTGTAAAAGAAATTACTCACGGTGAATGTACCCAAGACTGGGGCACAGCTAAATTTCAGTGGACAAAAATGTTCTTAACTAAGCGGCACACAACATGACATATAGAGGGAGACTTTAAGAAACCCTTTTCACAAGTACATTTCCACTTACAAGTATTTCGAAGAGAACATATTTTGCTGGACCTTAGTGCCTTCTACTTAACAGTACGACGGGCAACGGATAAAATAAACGACCAATTAATCAATTAGTGCTTCAATCTGGATTATTTTGTTTATCCGGTCAATCGGTAAAATTTTGACGAACCAAAAAAAGTCAAAATTAAATGATTTAACCATGCAGAAATTGCTGAGTACACCTATATGTAGTGTAAACTTTAGGTGAAATTTTAACCTAAAATCAAGTGTAAGGTCAAGATTTGTAACTCTAGACAAGTGCAGAGGGTTACAGCGTGCCCTGGCCACTTTACCACATTTTGAGTGTCTGTTCAGGGCAGCAGAGAACAATCAAAGGAAGCCGCTCTTGCCGATGAGTATCAACAAACCTCTTTGCCTCATGCAACTGATGTAATAATCTGCGAGTGTGTCCTTGAACTGTTCTCAACTATATATCGAAGTTGATTCCTAATCAATTTTGTATACCGTTTATCAAACATTCAACGAAGGGAAACAACAATATATGTAATGTTGAGTATGCACGAAAAGTAATGAGAATGACTGATCCATTAGTATTCGGTTAAAGGGTGACAAATAATCAAGTTTAAATATATAATCGATGCTCAGCACTACTCTACAGTCACGGCTGATAGAAGCTGAAATGACCAAGCGACGACTGACACCGCTGGCACTGCCCCGACAAAAAAACTTCAACTAGTGATGAAAGATAACGTGCAGAAGAGATTGCAGTAGCATGATACCTGACTCGGCCTGATTATTGTTGAGAACCGCACACATTGCTGCAGACGTGCTGCTTCTGGGATTGTTTATAGTTACAATCATATTTGCCTGATCAGCCATTGGACAAAGTTATTTAGCAATAGCAAAACGTAATGGTGACTCAAATCGAGGTGCTCCTAAACAATAAGAAACAGGCCGAGTCACGTAGCCGTGGCCATTGCACTCTTGCCCTTATACCGCCTCTCATTGCTAGTTTAGCATCTCTTCTCGAGTCACAGCCACCAGTGGATTTCGGTCGTTGCAGTGACATTTCAGCTTGCATTGTCCATGACTCATTACAACCCTAACATATTTAAGGACAAAAATACAAGGAAGCAACCTATTAACCACTGTGTAGATGTGATCAAAGAAACAAGGAATACCATCGAGCTTATATCCTAGAGAAAAGAAAAGCACCATTTGCAACATTAACTTCCTAAAAAAGAGGGATATCAGACCTGGTTCTAGGGAACAAGTATAGGTCAAGAAAGTTCTTCCACTCACAGTCCAAACGTAGAGAAGTCTTATTCACCACATTTACAAGCTTAATTTTGTTACTGATTCTTTTAGTATAAACTTGCGGGAATTCTCTTAGGCCGAAACTATTTCAGAGCAGATTCCTAAAGGCTCACAATTATTCCCTCCAACGTTTTCACAGTTTCAAATACAGATCCCAGTTTCTATGTATTATTTGCAACAAAATTCTGCAAAAAAAACTTGATTAAATTTAATATTTGCGTGCCCTTATGCGATCCTGCTGAAATAGTTTTGACCAAGGGGAATGACTACAAGCATGTACTGCAAGAATCAATAATAATATTACTAATAATAAAGCATAGAAATATGTTGACTAAGCCTTCCTGTGTTTCGACATTGTGTGGAAAAGGAGTACAGGGACGTAGCGCGGGGGGGGGGGGGGTGTTGGGGAGGCTTATGGGGCTTCAATCCTACCACAAAATCCAGCCGACCCTATACTATACACAAGCATTTTGACCACCCTACCCCTCTCCACACTCCAAGTAATGAACCTCCCAGCCACCTCAGCCCCTACTCCCCTAAAAAGAAAAAGAAATTCCTGGCTATGCCACTGTTTTTTACTTATATGTTTTATTTGAAACAAGTTCCATGTCCATCTGCGTTTTGGAAACTTGACCTTGTGTATGATGTTTTTGTACTTCCTAGGTTGAAAACTCAAGCTATTGTTCCTTCAACCACATTTCCTCAGAGGTTCGTAGTTTGCTTCCTTTTGTTTGTTGTCTTGGGGATCTTAGCGGTTGTGTACAGTAGAAAGCTTCATGATCCGGGAACGAATTCCCTTTGTAGGGTGGTTTTAAGCAGAAAAATATTATTTGTAAAGAATGTATTTGTGCCTCCCTCTTCTGTTTTGCCTGTTTATTTTAGCCCATTAATTCTTAGCTGAATTTGAGACTTGTATGTCTGCATCATCCTTCCAAAATCCCTTCTACTGTATTGGGTAAATTCACCTTGTTTAATCTGTGCCAGCTTGCACCTCGATTTTGTTATACAATAAAAATAATAATAATAATAAATCTCTATTTTGTTTCATCACTGAAACGGGGGAACAAGACAAAAAGCTGCTGCAGCAGCTTGACGGAGGTCCTGGCCCCCTTTACAGCAGGCGATTTCTAAGCAATTTCAAAAACGAACAAAATAGCTACTTTAAGAGAAAGAACACTATTTTAAATGTGCAGACCAGAGATCAAACACAAACAAGAAAAAAATGAAATTAATACATTCATTGTGGTATACGATGGTACAGTGAGCCGTACATAAGAAAACAACACTAAAATAATGCTCGTACCTCTGCCAGCGTCATTGCATGTATATCAACACCTTTAAAAATAATTCATTAATAAAGTAGTAAATTGGTAATTTAGCGTGTGGTTATAATATAATGTATGTGATGGTAAAACGAACCATTTTTCTTTAGGGCGGAGTTAATATGAGGAAGTGAAAAGGACGAGGTTACATAATTCCTCAAAAACTTTATTTTTAAACTGCGTAGACTTCTTGTACGCCACAAAAAGTCGAGACCTGTAAATATTTGAAATTGTTGTTATATTAAACAATGAAAACAAGTGTTCAGTATGATCATAGTATGAAACATTGGCAATAGCACGCACAGCTTTCTTTTGTAAAATATATAGTTTATTTATATTTGTTTTTGTTGTATTTCCCCAAACAAGATGACAATAATTAAGCTGGGAATATACCTGTAGGTATCAAGTGTAGGTCCTACACATTTATCTACACTATTTACACTTTACAATATCTGACGCTATGAGGGATATCGTCCCAAGTAGCACGGGGAGCCCGGCCGAAGGATGGCCATATCCCCATGGCCGAGCCATTTTTCATCGGCCATTGCCCGGCCAAAAAGGTCGGTGCCGACCTCGTTATGGTCCCTCGGCATAAGAAAGGCCCACCTGCCCGGGCTTTGGGAGGGCCAGGTCCTACGGCTTAGCACCGGCCACAATTGCCCGGCTCAGGCATCGGCCGAGCACCAATGGCCGGCACCGGCAGAAAACTAAGGGCCGAGGGTGGTATTGGGTCGGCCACCGAGCTGGCATGGTGGCACAGGCAGAACACCAGTGGCCTAGGGCGCACTTGGGTCGGCCACCGAGATGATATCGTGGCACAGGCAAAACACCAGTGGCCGAGGGCGGACTTGGGTCGGCCACCGAGCTGAAATCTTGGCACAGGCAGAACACCAGTGGCCGAGGGCGGACTTGGGTCGGCCACCGAGATGATATCGCGGCACAGGCAGAACACCAGTGGCCCAGGGCGGACTTGGGTCGGCCACTGAGATGATATCGTGGCACAGGCAAAACACCAGTGGCCGAGGGCGGACTTGGGTCGGCCACCGAGCTGAAATCTTGGCACAGGCAGAACACCAGTGGCAGAGGGCGGACTTGGGTCGGCCACCGAGATGATATAGTGGCACCGGTAGAACACCAGTGGCCGAGGGTGGCTCTGGGTCGGCCACCGACCTGCGATCGTGGCACCAGCAGAACACCAGTGGCGGAGGGCGGCTTTGGGTCGGCCACCTACCTGAGATCGTGGCACCGGCAGAACACCAGTGGCGGGGGCGGCTTGGGGTCGGCCACCGAGCTGAAATCTTGGCACCGGCAGGACACCATGTGGCCGAGGGCGGCACAAGGCCGGTCGTTGAGCTGGTATTGTGCCATCGGCAGAGCACCAGTGGTCGAGTGTGGCACCAGTCGGTCGGTGGGCTGGTATTGTGCCACCGGCAGAGCGCCATGCAGTGGCTCACGGTGGCACTGGATGGCTGCTGATCCGGCGTTTGCATTGGCAGATGTACGTCGAAAATGGTCGGACCAATGCCTGCCATTACTCTTACAAAAATATGTATTGACACTCCTAGGACGTTCTATTGAGCAGCGTCCATAGGCAGAACATAAGGCATCTATAGGCAGACCACGACTGCTGTTGCCTTCGTGAAGTCGTCCTATGGCTGCCCTATGGAATATTGGCCAACGGACGTTCTATGGACGTCCTATTCTATTGACAATGTAAGGTCATCCTATACACTCTCTATAGTAAGACACCATGCATATATAGCCCATTCGGACTCTATAGGGTGTCTATACAGGATCTTTACGGTGTCTATAGGGTGTTTGCAGAGAACCCATATGAGTTCTACAGGGAGTCCCTACGGGGTTCACAGGGAAGCCATACAGGGTCTACATAGACACATCATTCTTTAGTCATTCCTGGCAATAGATTGTTAGCACCATGAATTGTGTCGTCGAAGGCCGAGGCTGCTTTGTCCTGACCCTAGCTGACCTAAACCCGTTGTCACATCAAGAGAAAATAATATTTTGCACATTATTCAGGAACTGTGTTTTGTAGGCGTGTGTGTGCATTCAAACCCGACTATATCGAACCCGTTTACTTCGAATTATTCTTTATATCGAACAATTTTTGTGCACAGTAACGTTACAGTGATAATATATAGCAAAAATTACGGTTAAATTGAAAAATATAGCAGCCGCTACCGATACATCGAACTGCCAAGAGTGCCGTTTTGCTCTGCAAGCTTGCTTTCCCCCAATGGAGCGGCCGCATTGGGGCAAAGCCAGCTTGAAGAGCACGCTGGCTTCTTTTTTCCGGGCGGACGCGTCGACTTAACACCTCCAAGAAAGAAGGCCGTAGAGCTCCGAGTGGTTACGTCACAATGTTGGAGAAGGAGGGCCATGGCGCAACTACGTGAAAAAAAGATATGGCATCGATGCTAAAAAAAATGTTTCTTGTCGAGCGGCACGGTGGTGTTCGTGTGCGTTTATCCGACATTAATATACGTTTTAAAAGTGCTGTCTTGTACAATTTATTTTATATATGATATAAACGTAATACACGACACGCTACAAAGGTTGAAAGTACTAATTTTATATTTATGATTATCCCCGTAACCGCGGGACTATGTGCAGTCCCGCAGCTCGCCACACTTTTTGAATGAAGCGGTCCGGTGAGATATTTTCTTCTTCCATGAAATGGGCTCCGATTCTGGTAAATTTACGTTGCATGTGAGCTGCTGACTGTCTAAGAAGGACTGATTGATTGATTGATTGATTGATTTTTAATGGCGCAAAAGTATCTAAGGCTATAGAGCGCCAAAGTCGGTAACTATTTCATAAATGGTTTCTAGAGAAGAAAGAGGGCTCTAGTGGCCAGTGATAGAATAAAAGGATGGACATGAATTTGTATATAAATAATGTGGATGAAATATTTAAAAAATTGCAAAGCAAGTTTAAAGTCGACGTAAAAGTCCAGTGCTTTCTAGGAATTTAAAAACATTTGTATGATTTATAAAAGGTTCATCTCCAAGCAAAAGAGCAAGGTGTAAAGGCATCTGTGCTGAATAAAACTGGGCGAAGTAGAATTGGCGGTATCTGTGATATGCGGGGCACTCAAGAAGGATATGCACTATAGTCAATGGTTCTGAACAGTGTTCGCATGCAGGTGGATCCTCTCGGCGAAGCAGATACCCATGTGTTAGATGTGTGTGGCCAATTCTTAACCGACAAAGGATTACCTCAAAAAAACGGTCCCTATGACGGGCACTCGCCCACTCCTGTAGCATCGGCTTCACTACATAGAGTTTGTTGTTGGTTTCGCGGGACCATTCCTCTTGCCATTTACACTTGATACTTTTCTTTATGGTCGATTTGTAGTCTTGGTAGGGTATGTCGTGAATATCAACCTTCCTTGTAGCACATGTAGAAGCGGCACGATCAGCAGCTTCATTGCCGGGAATACCAACGTGACTCGGCACCCAGCAAAAGACTATCTGCAATTTGTTGTCCCTGGCTGCAGCAACCACTTTATGTTGTAACTGAGTTATTAAAGGGTTTTTTGCCATCTCAAGGGATCGGAGTGCTCTCAGAGCACTTAGTGAATCCGTGTAAACTACAGAGTATGGATGCCTATTTTTGATAATATAGTCTGTGGCCAATAGTAAACCGTATAACTCGGCAGTCAAGATAGTTGCACTGGAATTAATCCTCCGTACACATTTAAGTGATGGTCCAATTACGGAACAGCCGACAGAGGAGTCGGTTTTTGTGCCGTCGGTATAAAAGCTGGTGTAGTCTTTATATGTATTTTGTAGCTCGAAGAATTCCTGTTTTAAGACTTCTGGTGGGGTATTTTTCTTAGTGTACTCAGTGAGTGACAAGTCTGTGATGAGCACACCATGCTCCCATGGTGCCACTGTTCCCAAAAGCTGAGAAACAGGTGGGTTTGTCTGAAGGCTAGCCGAAACGGCCGCGGTCTTGTTCCGCAATAAAAAGAGAGGCTTAAAAGCGGGCTTGCTTTGGAAGGTTCGTTCAAAACGCGTTCCCTCGACTAGTTCCCGACACGGATGTTGTGCTACAGACCGTATCCTAAGAGAATACATTAGACCTAAGACATCTCGCCTTTTCTCTAAAGACATTTCGTTAGCTTCAGCATAGAGGCTTAGCACAGGGGATGTACGAAACGCACCGGTGGCAAGTCGGATCCCTGCGTGATGGATTGGATCCAACATTTTCAGTGTTGATGTACTCGCTAATCCATACACCAAACATCCATAATCTAGGCGTGACCGCACAATCGACCTATAGATTCTTAAAAGGCACAGTCGATCGGAACCCCAAGTCATGTGGGAGAGAACTCTCAGAATATTAAGGGATTTATGGCATTTTTGTTTTAGTGTTTTGATATGCTGGCTGAAAGAGAGCTTGGAGTCGAATATAAGCCCTAGAAATTTATACTCCATTTTTATCTGAACTGGTGCACTGTATATGGTCAACGAAGGCGTCGGCATCACACCACGTTTTCGTGAAAAACAAACACAAGCAGTCTTCTCCGTGGAAAACTTAAATCCGTTATTGTCAGCCCACCTTGTCACATTATTAATAGTCAGTTGAACACGCCGTTCGCAGAGTGCAAGGTTACATGAGGAAACAGCGATCTGGAGGTCATCTACATACAGCGAGTAGTGGACTGATGGTGGTATGACACGTGCGATAGAATTGATTTTTATAGCAGACAGAGTAACACTTAGGACACCGCCCTGTGGAACACCGTTTTCCTGTACAAACCATCGTGAGTGTACAGACCCCAGCCTTACTCGGAAGGTGCGTCTACCTAAATTGCTCTCAATGGCATGGAACATGCGGCCCTGGATACCAATGTCAATCAAGTCCCTCAAAATTCCATACCGCCAGGCAGTATCGTATGCTTTCTCGAGATCGAAAAACACAGAGAGGCAGTACTGTCTATTGACAAAAGCCTCTCGAACAGTTGTCTCCAATCGAACCAATTGATCCTGCGTCGAGCGGGACGAGCGGAAACCGCACTGGTATTTATCCAGAATGCAATGTTTTTCCAGGTGCTGCATTAGTCGTCTATTGATCATTTTTTCGAAGGTTTTACACAAGCAGCTCGTCAATGCTATTGGCCTGTAACTGGTAGCAGCATCCGAGTTCTTTCCTGGTTTAAGTAGGGGGATAATTGTAGCCGTTCTCCATGCTGATGGAAAACGTCCCTCCTCCCATATTCTGTTGAAAAGGTATAAAACCAGATCAAGTGTGGACGGGTGAAGATGATTCAACATGAAGTAGTGGATACCGTCAGGACCAGCTGCCGAGGGTTTGACGCTATGAAGGACCATCTTTAGTTCAATAAGGGTGAAGGATCTATTATACGGCTCCCGTGCACCACCAGCTGCCTTTATGGTCCTCGCTTCTTTCTGCTGTTTTAGCCGAAGAAATGATTCTGAATAGTGCCGGGAACTTGAAACAAATTCGAAATGTTCCCCGAGAATATCGGCTTGTTCCTCTAGACTTTCTGGACAGGTTCCTTTGCAGGATAACAGGGGGATGGTGAAAGCATGATAGCATCCATTGATTTTTTTAATTCGGTCCCAGACCTCTTTCGGGGATGTGTGGCTATTTATTGATGTCGCATACCTTTGAAAACTTGTTCTTTTCGAATGCCGGCGAATGTACCGTGCACGGGCCTTCATTTGCTTGAACTGAAGAAGATTGCTTGACGTCGGATAGCATCGAAATATGCTCCATGCTTTGTTTTTTTTTCGCGATTCTGAGCATTTTTTATTCCACCAAGGCTTGGGACGGCGTGGGAGGCGTCCCGAGGTCATGGGGATTGCCATTATGGCTGCCTGAAAGATGCAATTTGTTAAGCATTCATTCACTTCGTCAATTGAAAGCTTCTCAAGAGATTTACATGCAAGCAGTGAGAATTGGCTGAATTCTGACCAGTTTGCCTTCTCAAATTTCCAGCGGGGAGTTCGGGTTGGGAGAGTCACACCTGGGTTATTCCGTCTTAAAACAATCGGCATGTGGTCACTGCCTAAAGGATTATCTGTAACCTGCCATGAAAAAAGTGAAAACAAAATAGGTTCACTTATAGAAAGGTCGCTTGATGTAAATGAGTTTGTGGGTGCACTAAAATATGTAGGTTTCTTTTCATTAAACAGACACAAATTTGTAGACACAAGAAACCGTTCTACGATTGCTCCACGAGCATCGCGTCTAGTACTGCCCCATAAAGGATTGTGTGCATTAAAATCACCAAGAATAATGAATGGATGGGGGAGTTGAGCAATGAGTGACTCAAAGTCTTCGCACCTTAAATGAAAGTTTGGAGGATTGCAAAGTGAACAAAGGGTTATAAGACGGTCTGACAGAATGCGAACAGCCACTGCTTCCAAGGCGGTGTGCACGGGAACCTCAACACATGCAGCTGATTTTTGCACTACTACGGCTACACCTCCAGAGGAGTGAGACGAGTGATCTCTATCCTTGCGGAAGAAATGAAAGTGCCTAAAAACATTCGACTGACTCCCCTTCAGGTGAGTTTCCTGGAGACACACTGCCAGTGGACGATATTCCTCCAAAAGGGAGCAAACATCGTCATAATTATGCAGGAGACCTCGGCAGTTCCATTGAATAAGACTCATTGTTGGTAACAATTTTGAAACTCAGGACCTCGAGTTCGTAGCCCTTGCGCATGAGCAGCTAAAGCTGTAATGCACCACTCACAAAATAGGGTTCTAAGAAGACAGCTAAAAAAGAATTTAATAAAGAAGGAAGGAAGACATGAATGGGTGTGGACGTCAGCAGGAGGGCAGTTCCGACCAAACCTTCAGGGCAAAACAAATAAAAGTAGTGCCCCAGGCGAGGGAGTCGCCAATGGTCCTCTGGCTGATCCTTGTGGAGCTGCCCACACTGACCTCCAAAGGGGTCGAGACTTTGGGCCAACGACACTGGCGAGGGAGTCGCCGTTATTCCTCTGTCTCAACTGATCCCTAAGAGTGAATGGGGTGATGCAGGTAAGCGACAAAGAACATGGATGCTGTGAGGTGTATGGAGTGTTAAGGATTTTTGGGAGAGGTGAAACAGCACCCATAAAAAAGCACTTTCTATGTGCAAGCTTCTGGACCTGTCGCTTTAGTCTTTTTCTTTGGGTCCTCAACTTTTCACAATATTTTACCACCCTTCGGGGCAGGTGGAGGCTCCGGCGGACTGCTGGAGCAATCCATTGCCTCTTCCTCGCGATGCGAGGAAGATGAAGGGCGCCCCTCAAGGCACTGTGACTCTGTCGTCACAGTTTTCTCACGAAGACGTGCAGGCAGACGGCGCGGGGCCGTCGCATTTGAGGATGCAGTCTGAGTTGGATCCCTCTGTTCTTGAGGGACTCCAGGCGAGACTTTGGGGGCTTGGGGTTTGCGCGGGGCAGAAAGGTCTAAAAGGCAGACCTGTGTGCCCACGGAAGCCGTTGTCGGTGCAGCCCTCTTGCTGACCGCAGCGGCGTAGGAGCCTCTCTGTAGGAACGAGAGGCGTTTACGGGCTTCAAATTATGTCAAATTTTCCTTGGTTTTCAGTGTTAGTATTTCTTTTTCTTCCTTAAACTTTGGGCATGAGCGGGAGTATGCAGGGTGAGCACCTGAACAGTTCACGCATTTGGAAAAATCACTTGCACAGTTGTCAGTAGGGTGATCATTGCTTGAATATTTTCCGCAGGTTGTCCGTCCCCTACAAGTGGCTGCCCCATGTCCGAAACGCTGGCAGCTAAAGCAACGTCTCGGATTCGGAATATACGGTCGAACATTGCAGTTGAGATATCCCGCCTTGACCGCCTGGGGGAGGGTCGTAGAGTTAAATGTAAGCACAAGGTGTTTCGAAGGCTTCTCTTGATCATCTCGACGAAGGGTAATTCGCTTCACTGCTATCACCCCTGATTGCTGAGTCCTTCAAGGATTTCATCCTCTGTGCTTTCCAACAAATCTTCTTCAGAGATCACGCCCCGAATGGTGTTGAGAGATCGGTGTGGCGTTACTGTGACTTTGTGGTCAGCTATTCTAGTAAGTCCGAGGAGGGCTATACTTTGTTGCTCGTCTTCAACCTCGACAAGGAGGTCTCCAGAGTGGAGCTTCTTTGCTTTGTAAGATTTTCCTATAGATGCTTCCAGGGTTTTTGCAACAAGGAATGGGGACAGCTTTCCGAGTGGTAGATCGTACTCGCAGTGCAATACTAAGAACTTTGGGAAGGCTTGAGTGTTATCAGTCGTCTTTAAAGGAACGGTGGCTTCGGTCCGAACTCTTTTCAGAGATCGATCAGAAGAAGGTTTAGCTTTGGAACCCATAAAAATATGGGAGACATTCGACATCTGCGGTGTGCCGCCCACCATGGAGCCCAACATGGGACAGGGTAACGGCACAGAACAAAAATGGCTTTGCTGTGCACGTTACTCCAGTAGCACCTACCCAGATGTTATACACAAGGGTGGGTCTAGACTAGCGTCCTTCTCCACTCAAGGTTGGCCCTTGCCGCCGCCAAGAAGGTGAAAGGGGAATGTAGAGAAAAGAGAGAGAAGTATAAGTAAAGGTGGGACTGAAAGAAAGGAGGGGATAGTAGAAGAGGAGGCGACTGACTGAATCATCCTGGCCGGGCCTTACCAGGACACCCGTCTGTGAGAAGCAGGGGCCAAAGTGGTGTATTGCCTCACCCGGGGGGCCCCGAAGGGTCCAAACCTACCCCGGGCTCAGCTCAACCACCAGGATGCTATTTTCCCCAGACACGGGCTCGCCACGCACAGCCAGACGTGGGTGGGTCTTACCCACTTTTTACTCAGGG
The DNA here is from genome assembly GCA_013358835.2 of Ixodes persulcatus. Classification (NCBI taxonomy): domain Eukaryota; kingdom Metazoa; phylum Arthropoda; class Arachnida; order Ixodida; family Ixodidae; genus Ixodes; species Ixodes persulcatus. The sequence continues at coordinate 7,773 of JABSTQ010002243.1, read as the reverse complement.
TTTGTAATGTAGCCACTGTGGCTGGGGTCCGTGGTGGCGCTACTCACCAAACACCTAGCACCTAAGGTGCAGGCGCCCCCTGCGGGGCTCGGGGTCCGTGGAGACGCCACTCTCCAAACACCTGCTTTCACAGGTGCCCCCTGCGGGGTGTCTAAAAAGGAACGCTGGGACTTTAAAAAGGGAAGAGAACCGAAAAAAATCCTGTCATCGCCGCAGGGAGCACAAACGAGCAGAGATGGGCCGACAACGTTAAGCCTCCCACACTGCTGCCGCTGCTCTCGTGTGGGGTTCTTTTGATCCTTCTTCCCGCCGTTTTTCTGTCGTCACCGCAGTCTCGGGTAGTTTTTTGTGTTCGCTTGATACTACGGCATTTACATGGATTCGCGGAACAAGTCCTGCTACGGTTTGAGTGACGTGTGTGGCAACTAGCCAACGATCACACTGATCGATTATCGATAGAACTCTCTCGACAGAGAGATTTCTTGGAGCTTGTCTTCAAATGTTTTCGTGCCAGATATTGGGGGACGTATGGATACGATCGACTGGTGAGAAACAACTTATTTACGGGTTTTCTTTGTCATGAGGGAAGCAAGTATGTGCTGCAGTCTTTTTTTTAAATTTTGCGATAGAAGGGAATTTTGTTTTTGTCGCTATCCGTGTGCAGTGGCGTCGAAATACAAAGTGCATTTTTTGTGCTTATGTGTTTATTTATATTAATGTTATATTATTGCCTTTACCACATTTATAACAGAACCTTAACGGTATTATGGCAATAGTATTATTGTATACAAAAGAAGTTATATTTTGTTCTGAGGCAGCTTGAGCCCATAGGAAGTAAACTATTTGAATGTAAATAGTAAGTTTACATGATCGTAAGTGACCCTTGTCTAGCCATGTCCGCGTTTACTACGTCTACCTGATTTTTAACTGATCTGTTTTGCTGTGTCCAATCACTGCGTGTCTCACCATTTTGTCGAAGCATTTCTGTATAAAATACGCATTCCTACAACAATAATTGCGAGACTCAATGTTTTGAACTTAAAACAATCACATTGTATAGATGTCTTATACGCATACCTCGTGCCATTTCGTACCGATTATTTAGAGATGCAATGTTTTGCCGTGTAGTACAATGTTTTCTGGACCCGTTGTTTTGTGCAGCTTTCATTTAATGGCGAATCCAGGTGGTCAATCGCCGGCGAGAACGAGCCGGCTGAACCGGCAACCAGAAACGCGCCGGCGGCACACCACGAGGACCCTCACCACCCGAACACGAAACGCCAGACGCTGGCAGTTTACTTCGCCTCTTGCCCGCGCGACACCGCTAGCGAGAGCCTGTCGCCGCGTCGCCCATGTCCCAACGACTTGGATTGACTCGAATAGCGGCTGCTAAAGTGACTTCTGATCAGTTTCGTTCTTTCGTTCATTTGTTTCTCACTGACCTTCTCTCCCATTTCGGAAGTGACGACACCGGATGCAGTCTGGCGCCTACTCGCCCGGCCGTTCGGAGCTCGGGCGGAAAAAGCGCCGAAAAGTTGCCGGTGCTTGCCGGAGAACCACCACCCGAACGGTGCGCGCCGGCCGAAAACTGACCACGCGAACACTATTGCCGGTTTTCCGGCAAAAGAAGTTGCCGACGATTGACCACCCGAATTCGCCATTAGCTATTAGGACACACGTATGTGACTAAAAGCGCATTACGACGGTCGACCCACGCGCGCTGCCTTCGCTTCGACGTGCTCCCCCGATGGCCTTCCTTTGCGACGTCACGAGAAGAGCGCTACGGCCTTCTCTTCTAGAAGGTGTTGGTGAACCACCCAGAAGAAAAAAAATCTCTTTTGCAGAGAAAGCGGGGAAAGGGTGCTCCGTGGTTCCTTTCCCCGCTCCGTCCGCAAAAGAAAATATTATCTTTTCTTCCGGGCAGTTGATGCGGCCGCCCGAAAGAAAAAAAAAGCCATCTTTGCTCTGCAAGCTGGCTTTCCCCAACGAGCCGCCTGCCTTAGGGGAAAGCCAACTTGCAGAGCAAAACGGCACTCCGCAGAAGAAGGTGCTACTGCTCGGACGTGCTCTGTGCTCTCGGCACAGTTTGGCGCTAATGCGCCCATATAGAAGGCAGCGGCCTCACCATTTTGGATTCCGTCGATAGCGTAGGAAAAAATTGTTATCGCGAATGCAATAAGGAAAAAGCAGCAGAAGATGCAAGACTGCTTCATTGTGTAATACGTCAGCAGAAAGTGGATGTCTGAGAGTCACATCCATTAATACTTCTAATTGAATAACCCGCTATATCGAACTGGCAGACGTTTTCTTGAGACTTTGTATAGACCAACACGCGGCCCTGACGTCCCGCAGCTGCAGTGGCGCTGTCGACGGCACTGCGCATGCGCAGACGGATCATTCCACATGAATTCGGTTTCAGCGCACGCGCAGTGCCCACACCTGGTGTGGGCAAATGCGGGCTTGTTTGTAAACAGCGTGTCGGTCTATAAACTGGTTTGACGTATAGTGGATTTTGAGTTCAAAACGAATTTAAAGCTCATAGTTTTTTTTTGGTTGAATATTTTCGAATTTAATATTGTTAATAGTTTCTACGAGCCTTTCTCTACTGTACCATACCTAAATAGAAACCCTGCAGGTTGTTGCCAAGATTTCATTTGTACTCTCCTGAGCTCTTATTTTAATAGGTAACTCATATTTATAAACTGTGGCATCTAAACAATACATTTGTCGCGGATATTCTAATCGAGGGGATTTTTAATTCTGCTTGCTATATCCAAATATATTGTATTCAATATAAAATAAGAAAAAAGTAGCATGAATGATGTATGTATGTTCTCAAAACATCTCTGCCTAACCCAGACATTGTTGCTCAAAATTAATGAACTTCTATTGCAAGTTTTAGAATGTGTCCAAATTTGTGCGTGTCAAAGAAATGGCATCGTCGTCGTGCGCCAATCCAGACAAGGTCTAGGCTTGGCGCATGCGCACCGGTGACGACGCTATTTTTGCTTACGCAAATCTTTTGGGTACTGTATTCTAAAATTGCCTAATAATATTACTTAAGGTATTCACTATCGAACTTGATCACATCGGTGGTGCTCGTGAATGCAAGTGACAACCTAGCTCTTCATAATCTACACCTTTTTGTGTCTAGATATTTTACTTTTTTGTGCGAAAATGTTTTTGTATTCTTTCATACATGAACTCGTCTCTGTTACGTGACGGCGCGGTGGTGGCGCGTCGGAAGCCCCCATGTGAGACGTGTATTACTGCGTTGTTTTGAAAGGAACCAGACAAAAACCTGCCTTCTCGTCAAAACGCTGCGACTGGGGCTGTACCAAAAGGGTCGAGAAAGGTTTGAAGGTCAGTTTTCAGGTGCTCGGTTCGTCCGAAAACGTGGATACGTGCCGTGAAAAGGGAAAACCAGACGCCGTCGAACCACAATTCCTTGGGCGGGAAGCATTTTGGGTTGAATTCACGGATACTGGTGGTCATCAGATTTATTTGTTTTGTTCCAACATGAATGCTGGAAAACCGTCAAGTTGTGCGGACCACCTGCGGACTACGTTCAGTGCGTCTTCAAGATCAAACGGCCGCCTGATCGTTCAAACTGTCGTCTGCTGTTTCAAATGTTTGTGCTTGTCGTCTGCTCTTTTAGACGACAACGGCTTGTAGACCAAATGCTGGCACGGTACTTGCGATAAGAAGTAAGTGCAGGTCTCAAAAGACTTAAGATTGAAGGTTGGTAAGCAGGCTCAATGTAAACACTAGATATTTGGTCATTTGGTCCGATTCGGCTTGCGATTTTCAGTATCGCCGTCGACCATTTCAGCTACGGTTGACGCTTTTGCAGCCCGAGGGAAGTGGCAACTGAAAATTGCGAGCGAAATCTTACCATGCGAATCAGGCTTTAGCGTACATTTTGCGGCGTCCATGCGGAATGAATCGCCGCATGTGACATTATTCACGCGAAGTTTTGCGGTGTAACGAGCCTCGGTAATTTCGCTGAGGCGGCTTAAGTAGTCGGGCACTGCCAGGAAGACGTAGAATACACAATTAGACAATTCGAACCCGAAAAAGGGAAGGGGGACTCACACCGACGCCAACAACATCGCAATTCAATGGTTTGCTATGGGCGAAGGCGAGCTTCTTGCCCACACTCCACGCGCATGTGCGGCGCCGGTGGCGTCCGCTGGAGGCGCTCCGGTTTGTTTGTAAACATGAGTTGGTGTATACCAAGGGTGGCCAGGCTGACTCCGTCAAAGAGCCGCAAACAAAACCACAAAACTTCCAAGAGCCGCGGGGGGGGGGGGGGGGGGGGGGCAAACATTTGTTTAGAGCAATGAACGGAACTCGAACTATACATGCAATCTATCTGAATACAAAACCGGTCCAACTGTACGTAAGGTAGCAGTAGTACAAAACTACCCAACCGGAACCTGAGCTTCGACGTAAAATGCGTTTTAGTTCTCTTTTTGGGGAAGTGCTCGTGTGACCGGGAGGGAGGCAGGAAAGTTGGGGGGGGGGGGGGGGGCTAAGGGAGGGAGTCGCGAGCAGCACTTTAACACGCGAAGAGCCGCATGCGGCTCGCGAGCCGCAGCTTGGCCACCCCTGGTGTATACTATAATTTAGGGGATGACCTGTAAAATATCAAGCAAATAAAAAATGTCAACTATTTACCCACTATTCAATCTCATCTGAAATGACCCAATACCATGGTGTTAAGTGAGTTCAGCCTTCAGTTGTGTGGTGTAAACATCACCCAGTGTGCGGTGGCATTACAAATACCAGTCACCACTTGCGCGAAGGCATAACGCTGCTCCAATGACGCTGCCTTGCTTTCTGCTTCTTCGTCCCTTTATCATTTTCTTTTTAGATCCAGCCTGCTATTGTTTTGCCATCGCCATGCCCGCCATCGATTGGGGCATAAAATTCCTAACGTCTCCTGTTCATATGTTCGTCATACCTTACAATAAAGCACAGACACTACGAGCCACACAAGTCAATTCAATGTCGTGACCTCGGAGAGGGGGGCTGTGACGCATTGTCACTTGATGCTCTAAATTGCCCGAGACAGCTTGCAACGGCCGCTACACTTCATTGCACTTACAAACAGAGTATAGTGATGTCTAGATAAATTAATTGAATCGTTTTGTCAACAGGCTACACACATTAAAATACTACCCTGAGAAATTAGCACAGTTGAGAGCAATCAACCAAACACAGCACCCCGAGGACTGATGCACCACGAAGTTCAATTTTCATAGGCACCATCAGGCACATCACAAATAAAAAAAAAAAGAAAACTCCAATCTTTTTGTATATTGCTTTGTGGTGCCTGGGAGATAATGCGACCAACTATGGCCACTGTGGATATGGTGCTCGAGTAACCACTAGTTGTTGAGACAGAGCGCCTCCAACAGTAATTGACTGCAACAGGCCTGCACCACTTTTAGTTCTTTATTTAAAAACAATAGAATACAACATGTGTTGGTGGATTTAAATGTTCATCAGGGAAAATAAAAAAAAATTGAGGATGACAATTTTTTGTTTAATTGTCACAAAAAAATTGTTTCACTTTTTTATGTTTAGAAAACTTTCGGGCATGCATAAAAACATTTACGTTGTAGGAAGTTTTATTACCCTGTGGAGCTCAAAGTTGTGTCTACGCGCAATTGGGAAAATCCCGCCTCTTCAGACACAATTTATTATAACAAAAACATGGAAGGTTTTTTTGCAAAAGTAAGGTCCATTCCATTGCATGGGCATATTTTGCTACATCCTATAAAAACTTAATTGAAAACAAAAATAGGTACGACATGACCGTCCTATCTGAACTTGTTGCCCTCATTCGTTTTTATCGCCTTCCTTGTTTCTGTTAGACTCTACACATTGTTCGGTTCCCCGTTTCACCATTCTTGGGTCAGGCTCTGTTGATGCACTGTTTAGTTAAATTGAACTATCATTGCTACATGAAAGTTTTATGTGTCTGTGCTTTCTGGCCACATGTCTATATTTCCTGTTTACAGTGTAACCGTTACACCTGCGGCTCACCCGCACCGTGTCGCTTGCTCCGGTGCCGCTACAAGCCATGCCTTCATAGTGCCTTGTTCGGAAGACTTCAATGTCATGGGTGCCTTGCGACCACGGCTTCTAGAAAAAAACGAACAAACACATAATTAATTGCATGCACTCAGAACGCCAAAGAGCAAAATCAAAGCTAGGGTATCTACTGCCTGTCAAGAATATCAATGTAACTGTGCTTTACTGCAAGTACTATATACTCTGTGCATTAGTTGTAACATAGGGAAGAGAGCAGATGCTGTACAGAGATGTTCTCCACCTAAAGTAGGTTTGAAGTATGTCCGTTACATCTATCACTTGCGTCATGTACTCTAAGCATGTTATGTACGAACGAAGATTGAATGTGATATGTAATCAATTTCCGTGCAAATGACATAATCAAACAATCACGTGCCTCCATCAAGTGGCAAATTTCAATGTAAGCTCTGCACGGTAAATATATATATGTCTCGTCTGGTTGAAATTAATCACAGGAGCTCACTCTTATGAGACCTGGGTGACCAATGGGTTATTGCACAACTTCAGGTTGTCGGAGCCATGCAGCTTATTCCCCCTTACGTATCATTGCGCAGCATGTTACTAACATGACAGCCTCCTTGTCAACACTAAACTCATTTTCCTCTCTTGAGGTTTTTTGGCAATGCTTATTCCACAACCTACAGTCCTGAAACTTGAATCTCCATCATACTAAGGGCCATGTCACTCAGCTTGCCTCTACCACATTCTAAAGGCTGCAACCACAGAGGCATAACATAAAGAGATGCAGTGTCTATTACACCAAAAAATATTGAGTGGTTCCGATTGTATTCCTGAATCAATAGACCCATTTTTAAAAATCCTGCAAGCCCACACAAGGCACACTAGATCTTGTAAAAAGGCACAGTAGAACAGCCAAAAATAACTACGCCCCCCCCCCTCACTCCTGCTAATATTAATTAGCACAGTACGCTGTGTAATAATTAATAACGCTACTTTCCACTTACAGTATGGGTGCATGTTCTGGTGCAAGTCATCTCACCAGTAATAGGCAAACTAAAATTGCCCATAAAACTGCATATTGAGTGGAACCTTGATTATGCATTTCCAGTTTATGCAACGTCCTGCATTTTACTGTAAATTCGCAAGGGAATGTCAAAGTGCTGTAATATCGCCTTTTTGGATCATACGACTCCCGGTTCTTTATTTGACACTTTCGCACGTTCCCACAAATGTCGTATAATGAAGGTTCCACTGCATACGGCCTAAACTTCTTGGGGGGGGGGAGGGGAGGGTTACTGAAGTTTCAGAAGTAAAGCACTGCGGATTCGCGAAATGCCCAAGAATCATCCACGGTTATCTGCAGTGACTTGGCACATGCGGATAAAAGTAAATAACATTTGGCGGATGGTGAATTGAATGCAGATGTCTTGGGCTACAGGTGTGGATATCCCCGGGTCCGGATCTATATTTTTGTCGAGCCGGCCCTCAAGCGTGTGTGAAGACGGAGCGTAGGGAGTAAGTGAGTGATGCTACAAAGCGCATTATGAAATGTTTAGCGAAAATTACTCTCTTAGAAAAGGAGTGCCAATTGGGGAGAAAATGTTTATTTACACTAAAGGCCCGTTCACACTCTTGCGACCTCTTAAACCTGGGTTCCTTAAAACTTCTTAAACCAGAGGACACATTGGCGCCATCTATTGGTTAGCAGTG